>JAJLVN010000009.1:268715-282266 GCA_030570315.1 Pichia sp. NRRL Y-12827
TAAAACTTAGTATTTTTTTTTTTTTTTTTTTCAATACTGAATTTTTGGTTCATATTTTCTCTCAACATGAAAATTAAAAATTGTCTTTCTTATTTGGGGTTTCCATGGAACTATTATCATTTGTTTATCTAATCTCAAGTAGTTGTGAAATCCAAGCATGTTAGGCTTGAAGGCTGCGGCAGGAAGGAAACAAAGGTCTCAACTACACCCAAAGGATATACCTGGATTTTCCAAATGGATTACTTCAGAGGTTTATATTGAAGATAAGATTGCTGAATCATCATTGGAATCATTAGCTTTAAATATGATGAAAAGCATTGAATGGATAAATGAAGCTATGAATGATATCAATGAAACCGTGGTCAGTGAAGGCGAAGAAACCAGCAATGGTTTAATAAACGACATTATACTACCAAATAATGATAATTCTTTATTGCTTTTAAAATCTCCCAAACGCATAATCAATGAATCTTCATCACCATTAAAAGAAGTAAGGAAAAGAGAAATTGAACTTATTAAGAATACAACAACGCTTGTACTTGAAAAACCAGTAATTGAAGAAACGAATGTGATGGACCATAGTGTTCCTGATGATTCATTTGAATTAATTAAAAGGGATATTAGAAAATCATTTGCATCAAAACAAAAAACAGCTGAAGAAACGATAGTACCAAAATCTAATCCCAAAACAATGAAAATAAAGACCGCAGAAGATGAAATTAAGGAATTATCGAGATTACTTGATAACGTAACCGATGGTGATTCAAGTGATGGAGATCTCACAGTTGAATTTGACAAACTAGAAAAAATTGAACTGTCACAAATAAAAAAAAAGCCTAAAATTATAAATGAATATAAATCGCCTATCAAATTTTCAAAAATGCCAATGATTGAACCATTAACATTGGGATCCTCACGTAAGAAGTCAATGAAGCGTTCAATAGTTCCAAAACGGAAGAAATCTACTACAGCTTCATTAGTAACATCAACCGCACCATCAACAACATCAACCACACCAAATACTGCCACTACATCTACAATTACTCCCACACCCAAAAAACATACCACTGTATTTACTGAAAACATAAATAAGGATAATATTTCGGTGGATAAATCATTCCACTTAAAACCATTACCAACTGACATGTTTGCAGCTGGAAACACTTCAGTCGATGAACCTACAATAAAACTTAATAGAAATTTTGTGAAGGCAATGAAGCAAGATGTGAATAATATGGAAAACAATACCGTTTCCAAATCAGATGATTTGATTTCCAGGTTAATGCAACCAACAGAAGCAAGTAAACGCAAAAGTCGAGTTTCATCCCCAAATAAAGCCGCTAAAACAAGTGACAAATCATCACCAAAACGATCTATCCCTCCAGATGATGAAAAATCAACACGAAAAAAGCCAACATCATTTGTTGAATTAAAAGCACCGCTAGAAACCACCAAGCCGGTGATATCACCTATGAAAAAGCAACTACCGTTATCCAAACGTAGTTTGAAATCCAATATAAATTATGATGAGCTATATTCATCTAAGGACATAGAGAAAGATATCAAGCCAGGATTATTGTATCAAGATAAAATGAGAAACACGTCAGAAAGTAGTAAAATACCAATAATAAACGTATCGGACCGTAGAAAATTACAAAATATACGTAAATCCAATCCAAGATTAAACCAACAAACAGCTAGAGAACACCCAAAAGTGAAAGCAGAACCATTGGAAACGTACGAGGATTGGAGTTCGGAGAAAAACATTCTGAAACAAATGGAATTACAGAAACACATCAATCCAATCAGCATTTTTGGAGAGATACCACTTTTTGACAGTGAACGTGTCTTTGGCCGTAAATACGGATCAGGAATGACCATTGAATGGGCCAAAGAGGATATGTTGACCCGAGAAGAGCAGGAGCAGTACGAGCGGTCCATGGGCTACGATTAGTTCTCTGTATATGTTCTTTTTATATACCTATTGTTCACCATTGAACCCTTTAAAAGCATATAAAACACCAAAAAAACAACGAAACGTGAAATATTTATTATTTTCCCAAACAGGAAGGCGCGCCATGCAACCTGCAATGTTTTCTTTTCTTTCCCGCCTAAAGAAAAAAAGAAAATGAGAGAGAGAGAGAGAGAGAGAGACAGACAGAGAAAGAAATAGTGGATTGCTGCTATTAGTGCATTTTCGTTGGAGCTGAGCTTGCTGTTAGTTGTGTGCAATTTAAGGTCGTACAGTGTCGCAGGTCAGACAGAGCATTAGAGAGGAAGCCTTCAGCAAAATATAGCATCATCGCATTAAGAGATCAAATTCATAGTAATAGTCACCAAATAGATATAAGTACTCTAATCAGAACCATGTCAAGAGTAAGTATAGTTTGTTAATAGGGAAGGTAGCAATGGTTCAAACAGTTGTTGGGCAAGTAGCCATATCGATTTTACGTTTCCAATTGTCTTTTTTTCTGCAAAAAATATTAAAAATATTACCTCCCAACCTTGTTATAATCTAAATAGATCAACGATACTAACATTATACATCACATTTTTTTATTCTAGAAACAACCACTTTCACAAATTCAAATAAATAATGAAAATGAAAACCATTTTCAACAACAACAACCGAATCAAAATGTTAGAGCAAAACAACAAGATACCATAAGCCACTCTTCGATACCAAGAATAATCGACATTAATAGCAATACCAATGATAATAATATCAATAATACACAGCAATCAAATCAAAATCAGCATCAAGAAAGAGTGGTTTTACAAAATATACAAAGTACTTCAAACAAAACTAATAGTCACAGTCATAACAATAACAATAATAATAGCAGCAATAAAACTTTGAACATATCACATAATAATAAATCATTATTTACAAATGTTGTTCATAGTCATGGTATTGGTTCGAATGTAGGTTCTCATTCAACATCTACGGCGCAGAATAAAGATAAAACTCAATTACATCCACCTGCACTTTCTCAGAATGGATTATCTGCCGAAGCATCAACTACAACACATTTAAGTTTGATTCCTGGAGTTCCGATTGCATCACCATTTAATCCAAGGACGCAAGATGTTATAAAAAATGATAATAATGAAGAAGTGGGTGAAAGAAAAGATATAGACAAGGAAGACGAAGAAGTGGATGATGAGGAAGACGAAGAAGATGCAGGTGAAGATGACATTAGATTCACATCAATGGCTGATGGAACAACCATACAAGCACAAGATGAAAATAGAAGAATGTCCCTAAAAAGAGGTCCACCAATCGATGTTGATACATTGACTGAAATAAATAGAACACAGGAACTGAAAAGATTACACGTTGAAAGTGAATCTGATGATTCAGATGAAGAAGTTGTTGAACAAGAAAATGAATTGAATACTGAACAAGGATTAGAAAGAGATGTTGAACAACAACATCAACAAGTACTAACTATTCAGTTAGAAAGTAGGGAACATCCATGGGATGATTTGGACTCTGGAGATTTTGATGATCCATTAATGGTAAGCGAATATGTCAATGAGATATTTACTTATTTGCATGAATTAGAATTGAAAACTTTACCAGATGCTAATTATTTACAAACTAATTCTAGATTAACATCACGTATGAGATCTATTTTGGTTGATTGGATTGTTGAAGTCCATTCTAAATTTAAATTACTACCTGAAACGCTATATTTATCAATTAACATCATGGATAGATTTTTATCTCAAGAAACTGTTGAACTAGATAGATTACAATTATTGGCAACGGGATCATTATTCATTGCTGCTAAATATGAAGAAGTTTATTCTCCATCAATTAGAAATTACGCATATATTACAGATGGTGCATTCACTGAAGATAATATTTTAGAAGCTGAGAAGTTTATTTTAACAACTCTTAATTTCAATATGTGTTATCCAAATCCAATGAATTTTTTGCGTAGAATTTCCAAAGCTGATGATTATGATGTTAATTCACGTACAGTTGGTAAGTATCTATTAGAAATAACTATAGTTGATCATAGATTTATTGGATATTTACCATCATTATGTGCAGCGGGTGCAATGTTTATTTCACGTAAAATGATTGGTAAGAATGATTGGAATGCAAATTTAGCACATTATTCAGGTGATTATACGAAGGAAGATTTAAGAGATACATGTCTTAAAATAATGGATTATTTATTAAGACCAATTATTCATGAAGAATTCTTCAAGAAATATGCATCAAGAAAATTTTTAAGAGTTTCAGTCTTAGCTAGACAATGGGCTACAAGATTTAATAGTGAAGGTAGAAATATAATGGATGACGATATATAGTAAGGAAAAAAAAAAAAAGAAAGAAAGAAAAATCTATTTTTTTAATGAATAATTTGTACTAATAAAGACTAAAAATTCGAAATACTGCAGATGCAGTAACAGTAGTAACAATATTTAACCAACGGAATAATAAATTTTTTAAATTATAACTAATAAATAAGTAAATAAATAAGACAGAAAAAGTGAAGATATGAATTAGGATCTAGGAACCCAATTATTTTGCTTTTGGAAAATAGGTTCAGTTCTTTTAGCAGAAACCATATTGATACTTTGATACTTATAGCCAATATATGATAAACCAACTGGAATTGCAGCAAGGAATAAAACTGCAAAACTTGCAGATTTAAGATTCCACTTGTAATGTTTAATTAAATTTTCTCTAAACTCACTGAATTTTTCAACTTCTTTGTCAGCGTGTAATACTTTAGGAAAAGGGGGAATGAATTGTGGTATATGTTAGTATTTGTTTAAAAAATGGGTGCATATCATACCTCAAAACAGTGATCGAGCAATAATTGTGTAATAATCATAAAGTATGAGAACATCAAACATCACATAAATAATTCGTATACATACAGTGTCTTCCAAAATGTCCAGCCATGGTTGTCTTGTTGTTGTTGTTGTTGTTCTTCTTCTTCTTCTTCTTCTTCTATATAAATAAACTTAAGGATATACACCGTTTAACAAGACTGTAAAAATCATGAATGAAATGAGGAAACACTGAGGGGAAATCAATAAACATGAAAAACTTGAAGGTGCACGGATGCTGAGAAATGTAAAAGAGATATTACACAACTCTATGTAAAAGAGATATTTATAATATATAGTGAAGGTGTTGCTCTGTTGAAATTTACACAGAACCGTCATGTTGAGAAGAATAGTCAGATATACATCTACAGCAGCATCAGACTATTTTCGGCTATTTCCTAAAACATTTCCTTGTGGAGCTTCTTTCGATGTCAATCCAAAAACATTGAGAAATGAATACAGAAAACTACAAATCAAGTATCATCCAGATCATATGGAAGAAGGAGTGGAGGAGGAGAAATCGACATTAATTAATAAAGCGTACGAGACATTATTGGATCCGTTAAAAAGAAGTCAATATATTTTGTTGTTTAATTCAGGTATCGATTTAAATGATGAATCGATCAGTAAATCACTCCAATTTAAGGATAAGTCCCTGTTTCTGGAGATAATGGAGATTCATGAAAGTTTGGAAAGTATAACCAATGTTGAACAATTAGCTATAATGAAGGAAGAAAATGAAAGTAGGATAAATAATGTGATTAGTCAATTGAAGAAGTTGATTGACACAAAAGATTGGGATAAAGTTGCTTTGAATACTGTTAAATTGAAATACTATTATAATATTAAGAAGGCTTTGAAAGAATGGCAAATTGGTAAAGACATTATGTTGAACCATTAAAGAAGATGTGACAAGTTTTAATGCAATGTATACAAGGCAGAACACAAACGTAATGAAGATTTAATGGCACTAATGTTTTCTTTTTGTTTTTTTTTTTTTTTTAACAGAATTAACAATTCATATATAAGGATAGTATATAACAATAAAATTAAGGAGGGTAAAATAACAACCAGAAAAAAAAAATTCAATAAGAGTGGTGTAAGTTAGAATAAAATAAAACGAAATAGAACGAACATAATAGAACATAACAAAACATAAGATCAATCAAAAACAGTCATTATGGGTATAATGTGTCATCATTATCCATATTATCATCAGATGAGATTTTTTTTACAGTAGCTAAACCAGTGATTGGTTCCGTGTTACGTTGAACGTAAGCCGTATTAACGTTGTCATCATCAATACGGTTTTTATTCCACCAGAAACGTCTAGGCTTTTTCTCATTTTCAATAACAACTTGGGTTGGGTTATTGCTATGCTTACCAGCAATTGCCAATAATGGGATGTTGAAAATTAACAAAAAAACAGGAACCCAAGAAACAGCCACTGTTTTGACACCTAAATGTGCATCTATACCAGCATCTCTGAAATTGTTTCTACCACGGACATAAACAGCAGTTGACATACAAACGCCAATGATGGTAAAAACGAAAGCTAAAAGATACATAGCCCAGAATGAAATTTTCACAAGATTGGAGTGTTTGAATAAACCAACCAAATATGGAATCAGGGCAAAAAAGGTGAATGCAGTTCCAACAAGTAGAAATGCCCAGCCAATTCTGCTCATGTAGTAGTAGTAGTAGTCATTATCAGCAAACGCAGCCGGGACGTCATCTCTAGGGAACTGTCTAGCAGGCGCAAAGGCATGGGCTGCCACGGTCGGGGTACAGTCGTAATTTTGGCCATTTTGGACACCACAAATATTATAGTTTGTCCATCTGCACATCCCATCTGGAGTGCCATTAAAACTGGAACAGTCAGTTTCAAGCCAGAAGAATTTTTTTAAAATCGAGGTTTCTGCGCCCCCGGTAAGAAGAGAGAGCAACTGAGTAAGCAAAGTGCCAAGTAAAAACAACGTGGCGGTTGTCTTGAGAATAGGACGAAGGTTCATTGTTGTTGAATGGTGTTTCTAAGAGAAAAACGAAGCCCCAAGCCAAGAAAGAAGAAGGTGGTCAACCGGAGCAGAAATGGCTTTTCGGAGTAGCAGAGCAAAAAGGTGAAAATGCTACTTTTCCTGGGGCTGTGCCATCTGTTTTTTACGATTTTCGCTTTTTCTCCATTTTCATGTTTGTTGATGAAACACAAAATGACAATTTGCTGCTTCTGGAGTGGCAAACATACAGAGGAAAAGGGCTCCATTGGATACAGCTTAGCCATGGAAGTGGGTCCTGAGATAGCGTCACTTCCAGCATACACCTTTGGCCAGAGGGTGCAACAGTTTTTGGGCTACTCGTCTTCCCATGTTTACACAAAACCCCTGCCGACAGCGTTCAAGCGGGTGATCATCATTGGAATTCACGGCTTCTTCCCGACGAAGATGCTCAGACCGATCATTGGTGAGCCCAAGGGCACGTCACTACGGTTCACAAACGTCGCTGAAGCTGCAATCGATTCATGGGCCAAGGAAAACGGTATTCAGCATTTAGAAATACAGAAAATTGCATTGGAGAAGGAAGGTAAGGTGTTTGATAGAGTTGACTTCTTTTTTAATGTTTTGAACAAGTTGAAGACGGACTTGAATAACGCAGATTTTATTTTCGTTTGTGCACATTCGCAAGGTTGTCCAGTGAGTATCCTTTTACTTGCGAAGCTACTAGAATACGGGATTATCTACAGCAATCAATTGATTGGTATGCTTTGTATGGCCGGTGTTAATCTTGGGCCTTTTTATGGGTTAGATAAATCGCTGTTTATTAGGGCATATTCCACAATTGAAAATGATTCAATGTTGGAATTATTTCAGTTTCAAAATTTTGAGTCGTTACAGAGTAGGAAATACATTGAATCTATTAAGATATTGGTTTCCAACAACATTAAGATAACATTCATTGGATCAATCAATGATCAGTTGGTTCCACTTTACTCATCATTAGCACAACATATTCAACACCCCAACATCTTCAAATCCGTTTACATAGATCAGCTAACAGAAACACCAGTCTTCATAAGTAAGCTACTCCAACATTCCTGCATTTTACAGAATCTCGGTAAATCCGACCATGATTTCATTAAGGAGATATCTAACGATCTACAAGGCAATCTAACTGGGAATGGACATTCGAAAATCTACAATGATCTGAACGTGTACAAACAAGCTTTAAATTTCACGTTGAAGACCACAAACCCGTTGCCGACACCACTCAAATTCAGGCCTTTCGACATGAAAAAGGTTGGGGTGAACAAGTACACGCTTTCTTGGTGTGCCAAGGGCGTCACGTTGGACATGGCCGGCTCTCTCAAGGAGGAATACAACAGCTGGAAACCAGCCAACAAAGTGATGAAGGAAGTGAAAGAGCGCCTGAGCGGCATGGAAAATGAAAAATGAAAAGTGAAGTGAAAAATCAGAAAAAAAAGGCAAGCGACGGCGACACCGGGCGATGGCGGATGCCGCATGAGGAAGGTGAACCGTTGTGAGCAACTTCAAATTTTCACCTATAACGGAAGAGTCTTGTTTCTTTTTTGGCAGAAAAATAGAACCAAACACACTTCTTCCTCCATATAAGCAGGTCATACAAAGCAGGTCATACAAAGCATGTCCGAAGCAAGTAAAGAAATATCTACATTTGGGGGTTTCATAGCCGGTGGGCTAGCAGCGTGTGGGGCAGTCACATTTACAAACCCTATTGAACTAGTGAAAACCCGTATGCAATTACAAGGTGAATTAACAAGTGCAGCTGCAACAACTAAGATTTACAAGAATCCAGTTCAAGCATTATTATTGATTTACAAGAACGAAGGCTTAAGGGGTATTCAAAAGGGTCTATTTTGTGCTTATGTTTATCAATTGGGTTTAAATGGTTGTAGATTGGGATTATATGAACCAACTAGAAATGTTATCAATTCCATCTTCTATCCAAATGTCGAAAATCAACAATCCATTCAAAATATTCCAATTAATGTTGCATCTGGTGCAATTTCAGGTATCGCCGGTGCAATTATTGGATCTCCAATGTATCTTATTAAGACGAGAATGCAATCGTATTCAGCATCAATTCAAATTGGTGAACAAACTCATTACAAATCCACGTGGCAAGCTCTAAAATCAATTTATTCAGCTGAAGGTTTCCTAGGTTTATTCCGTGGTGTTGATGCAGCAATCTTAAGAACAGGTGCTGGATCAGCTGTTCAATTACCAATTTACAATTTTGTTAAATACGAATTATTAAAATTTGATTGTTTTAATCATGGTCCAGTATTGCATCTTTCTGCATCAATATTTGCAGGTTTTGGTGTTGGTGTAGTTATGAATCCATGGGATGTTATATTAACTAGAGTTTATAATCAAAAGGGTGATTTATACTCTGGTCCAATTGATTGTTTCATCAAAACTGTTAAATCTGAAGGTTTGGGAGCTTTATATAAAGGTTTCGGTGCTCAAATATTAAGAATTGCTCCACATACAGTTTTAACTTTAATGTTTATGGAACAAACAATGGATTTAGTTTATAGTATCGAAAAAAAGTTTAAGTAGTTATATTTGATTTTTTCTTTTTCTTTTTCTGTCTTAGTTTAGTTTAATTTAGTTTAATTCAATTTATAGAATTGTATTTTTTTTTTTAATTTTAATTTTAATTTTAATATCTGTTTTTTATTCTCCTTAATGTTTTTATATATCTAAAATACTCATTATATTATAAACAAATATAAAAATGCAATAAAATGCAAAGCATTCAATTTTCTAATTATTCTATTCATTCACTTCTTCATCTTGTTCATTCTCACCTGTAAATGGTTCATTCACTGTTGTACTTGATATAGTTCTTGGTCCAATTGTTGATAGCGTTGTGTTTGCAGTATCTGCTGTCGGAGTTGGGGTTAAAGTCATATTTCCATCACCCCTAATCGCTTGTGTTTGTTCTGACTCGTGTTGTTGCTGTTGTTGCTGTCCTTGTGGCTGGCTCGCATGATGACGTAGTCGTTGACTTTGACTTTGTGCATTTTGGGCTTGCGGATTTGTGGCTGGTATACACCAATGTTTATGGAAAATCCATGATTTAGTTTGACAATCCCTTGAACAATACTTTGCCCGCTTACATCGTCTGCATTTTGAAAATTGCTTTGGGTGCTCTTCCCATTTACCGCAGTTAAAGTTTGCACATTGTCTTCTACCATTCATTCTTTCATCTTTCCTATTTGCATTACGTACAACAACCGCTGCCCAATAACATATATCTTCTTGAAACCATAATTTAACACTAAATCTCTCAACCAATGGGAATAAATTGAAATTGGCAAATGGTATAATGTCTTTATCAATGGATTTGAAATTCTCAAATGAATCCCATGAATTATCATAATCCCATTCTTTTGCATATGTAGAAAGTTTTTTTCTATAATTATTCCTCGATTTAATTCTTAATTTACCTAATGATTCTTGTTTCATTCTAGTTGAATTCAAACGTATCCTTTCAAAATATTTAAATTTTTCAATCTTATTACTAGCTGATAATATTTTAAAATAATCTTCAACTAAATCATAATCATTATCATCTGATAACTGTTTTAATTTATTTAATCTTTCACTGTGCTTTAACTGTATACCTGCATTTGGATCTAATAAATTAACAACTAAATTATCACTTCTGTCAACAACACTCTCGTTATCATTATCGTTATCATTATCATTTTCATTATCATTTGAATCAATCATAATTTCATCTAAATCAATACTGGTTGAATCGATTTCTAATGGTGGTGGATGATTTCTACTTCGAAATGATAAACCATTGATTAGATATGTATCAGTCAAAGATTGCTTTAGATAAGTGTACTTGGAAATAAATGCTAATAACTGTAAAGACCAAATAACATCATCAGTTGAGGTTAAGATTAAACCATTCTCAAACTTTCTTGGGGTTGTATGATTCAGGTGATATAGATTTATTTTATTATTGAATGGATCACTATTTGGTGTTAAAATATTACACGTTTCTAGACGTTGAGTAAATTCATTTGATACTAGTGGATCATGTAAAACTTCCTTAAAAGTTTGATTAAATTTCGCCAGATCCCTTTCTGCATCTTCAGAACTTAATTTTTGGAAACATTTGGCAAGTTCAATTAAATTCAGTAATTCTAATTCTTCTTGACCTAATATTGAATTATCACGTAGACTTACAATATTGTTGTTTTTGTTGTTCAGTATTTTATCAAATTCATTTTCTGCATCTAAAATGGATTCATCTGCTTGATTCACAATATTTCTTACGTTTCGGAAAACATTCGAAATGGAATCTTCCTCATTGTCGTTATTATTGATTAAAATATTATTGTCATTAGAATTATTGTAAACGAGGCTATTACTATTGATATTCCCATTTAGGGAATTATTGAAAGAGGTATTATTTCCATGTGGGGTGTCAGTATTAGATATGTTATTACTTATGGGACTAGTGGTACTATTCGTATTTGTTCTGATGATAGAATTACTATTGTTGCTATTAACAATATTGTTGTTGTCATTGATATTGTTTGAATTGGTAATATTAGTAGTATTATCAGTATTGGTATTGGTATTGGTATTGGTATTGGTATTGGTATTGGTATTGGTGTTGGTGTTGGTATTATTACTAGCAATATCACTTGGAGTGCTCGAATTTGTAGGTAATTGACTTAAATCATTAGGCGATTTTGATGCATTTTTCCTTGTTAAAAAGTGATTATCTAAAATAGTTGCCAAAACAGGTATTATGCCAGCACAAACCAGTTTTTTCCTCATATTCTCACTACCTCTGGTACCTGCAAGTACTAAACATTGTAAAGATAAAACCCATTTCCAAGCAAACAAAACTTTGTCGGTTTGTGTTTTGGGATCTTTGCATTCGTATAATATATCGACCAATCTCTCAATTGCACCATCATTTATCATTGCATCTCTAACTTTTGTTGAAGTGGATGCAAGAAAGGTCAAATGATTAAGAGAATTCACTAATGCTTTATCATCGGTGCAATCAAGAGCACGTCTGTCATATACAGTTGCACTAATAGAAACCGTAGCACGATTAAGTATAACCGATTTACCGTTTGGTCCTTTCATTCTTTCTATATTTCTTCTTTTCTCTGAAGTATTTTGCTGGTGTTTTGCTTTGTTAATGCCAAAAATATCTATTTAATCTTATTGAATGAAATAACACTATTCAACTTTCTTTTATTTGCTTTCACTGTGTAGACTGGCGGTATGGATGTCTCACTAGGCAATAATTAAGGAGAAGCAACAAAAAAACGATAGAAGAAAGCAGATTTTAACTTTACTTTGCCCTCGCAAAATAAACAACGTGAACTGGAAAAAAACAAAAAAATCGGAGAAATTGAAATTGATGAGAAGTCATTGGGAAACAAAATTTTCCAGACAATATAGTAAGTTATACATTATACAAACATTACACAAACAACTCTCCTCCACTGACACCCATGTATTGGGAAAGAGATGCAACCTTGTCGTTCCAAACAGACACCTTGTTCTTCATGCTGGTGATTTGCTCAAGAGTCATGGTTCTTGGTTGGATCCACGACACTTCCACGTTTTCGTCAACTTGATTGATTAATCCTTTGATCAATCCTAAACTCAAGCATCTCATAACTAAGTATTCGATTTCATTAGCATCCTTTAATAATGTAATGTTTTCTAGAATTTCCTCATATGTAATACATCTACTTGTAGTTGGTTTGTTGAAAACTAGTTCAATGAATGCCATTATGCAAACTTTTTGCTTGAGGAATTCGACTCTTGTACTAATATCTTTGAATTCATTTAATTGTGATTTAGTAATTAACTCATTAAAACTTTTCAAATCACCATTATTTAAACTTAAAAGCAGTTCTTTTAACCAATCTTCCTTTAAATATTTAAAAATATCATGCATGATAATTTCACCAAAATTGAAAATCTTATCACCTAATAAACCACTGATACAGATATCTCTAACAATCTCGTCCTTATTTTTTAGATCATCCAGATTTGGAATACATGCAAGAAATAATAAACTGTTATAATAAAATGAATTGAAATCACCCTTAACTTTCATCAATTTTGCCTTAGTTGAATAATAACTTGCGTTAACTCTATTATCCACTGAAATTGACAGATTATCAATTTTAGATTGTGATTGAGTAATGATAGTATTTGCTTCATCAATAAAGCCTAATTGCAATTTCACATTTGCAAGTTCATTTTCTAAATAAATTAATGGTTGTACCAATTCATAATCATTAACATCGTGATCTAAAAATCTATCGGTTTGTCTCTTTTCATTTAAAAGTTTAAGTTTATGTTTCAAGTTTGTTAAATATTCCAGTGAATCTTGTGGTGTGGATTCAGTTAATGCATCAACTAGGAATTCAACCAATTGTAACTGATTAATTTTGTCACTAAACAAAGAAATAAAATTATCAAATAGTCTTAATCTTATAGTTTTAGAGTTTTCATTTTTGAAAACATCATTCTTCAAAACAACTGTTAATTGATACCATAATTTACGTTCATAGTAATCCTCCAATGTGTAAAAATGTGCTGCTAATTCAGAATCAACGGTCTCAATTTCATCTCTTAATGTGATCAACACATTTTCTGCATCTAC
>JAJLVN010000009.1:282366-309062 GCA_030570315.1 Pichia sp. NRRL Y-12827
TTTTTTTTTTTTTTTTTTTTTTTTTATAAAATCTGAAATATTTTTATGCTATATTACAAGTACATTAAAGAAAAAATATTCTATTTAATCAAAACAATCTCTAAACTGCCATCAATCAATAATGACAACAGAAAACAAAAGAGATGAAATAGATTCTCTTTTAGAGGAATTTTCTCCATTTTTGAAAAATCTAATTAGATTTTCATCAGCTGTTAACTCCAAAGATATCAAATTTTATAATAGTATTGATTCATCAATTAAAGAATCATCTGAATCAATTAATTCAAATTTAATTGATTCAATGAATGATATTTTAAGCTCTACATTAACTATTGCAAATGGATCTTTAAATGATGATATTTCCTTTAAAAGTAATTCGGTCATTGAAAATGATAACATTTTGTCAAGTGTATTAGATACATTATTGGAAAAAGTTGAAATTAACATCGACAACCATTATAAAGCCAAAAAAAGCAACAATAATGTAAGCAAGCAATCAAACGTTACTGAGGATCGTGATGATGGCTACACATACTTAGATAAGAATGATAGTAATGTTGGTGGTATGCCAAAATCCAATCCAAATATGGAAAAACCCCAAGATAAATTTCTGACAAAGATAGAAAATTTTGAAACAACGCCTTTTAAACCTTTACTCCAATTTAAACCAAATGCATTGAAATCGTTGGATGAATCATTAACTTTGGTTGAATCAACTGACGAAGTTCCTGAACATTACGAAAATCCATATTCTTATGAAATTATGAATGCTGAATATCCTGAATGGATTTTATCTGATGTTTCAGAAGATGATAAATACAAGTCAATTCCATGGGAAGGATCCCCGGAAGCTAAATGGATTGATTCACCTGATCAACTAGATTCATTATTGGTGGAATTAAATAAATGTAAGGTGATAGCAATTGATTTAGAACATCATGATTATAGGACTTACCATGGTTTAACATCATTAATGCAAATTACAACAGATTCAAAGCAAGATTATCTTATAGATCCATTATCTCCAACATTGCGCCCACATTTAGTTAGCTTAAATGAGGTTTTCACCAATCCAAATATTATCAAAGTTTTGCATGGTGCATTTATGGATGTAATTTGGCTACAACGTGACTTGGGTTTATATCTTGTTTCATTATTTGATACTTTTCATGCTGCTAAGCAATTATCACTTGGTAAGTATTCATTAGCTTATTTGCTAGAAGAATATGTTAAATTCCGTACATCTAAAAAATGGCAATTGGCAGATTGGAGAATTAGACCTTTATCAGGTGAAATGATGGATTATGCCAAGGCAGATACTCATTTTCTTATTGAAGTATTCTACAAAATGCATGAAGATTTATTGAAGATTCCAAATGCTCTGCAAAAAGCGTTATATTCATCAAGAAAAGTTGCATGTAGAAGATTTGAATATCCAACTTATAGACCAAAGAATCTATCACTAAGTAGTAATAATGAAGTTGTTACAACATATCCCTCAGTTTCCTTAAATGATGCAAATAATAACCTATCATTGAACTTTGATAAAGATTTACCATGGACGAATTTAATTTTAAGTAACAACGTTCCATTTGAAAGACGACCTTTATTGCAAATTTTATTTAAATGGAGAGATAATCAAGCAAGAAAAGAAGATGAAAGTCCACGATTTATCATGAGTGATTTCATGCTTATTTCATTAATTAATGCATTTGAAATTGGATGTAATGAAGAAAATATTAACGTTAGTACAGTTATGGCAGTTATCAACAAAACATCAAAATTCGGTGGTTCATACTTTATTAGAAAAGCTGTTAAAGAACTAACTGAAGTTATTAAAGATGCTATTATTAAATTAAAGGGCATTGATTTGAACAAATTATTATTAACTAATGATAAAACAGATGAAAATTCAGGTATAATAACAAATAATGATCAACACGATAAGGGTCTCGATCTTTATGAATCTGTTCAAGATGTTAATAAATTAAGTGCCAATTACAATAAATTCATTAACTTTTATAATATGAGTAACAAAGTTAATGGATCTACAGGTATATTAACAATTGAAAATGCTGATGAAAATGGAGTTTTTGCAGTTGATTATAATAAGAATGGAGATGAAGAAATTATTAAAAACAAATCGGTTAATGAAAGAATAAATGAAGTTGTTGAATTTTTTAGAGAAGATATGGATAAGAATGTTGAAATTGAAATTGAACAAGAGGACATTGAAAAGCTAGAAAGGGAAGAAATTGAGGAATTGTCACACGAATCATCAACTGAACCTGTAGTCAAGCCAACTGATGAAATCATCACACTTCGTAAGAAAAATAACAATTCTTACAAGAAGAGAAAGATTGATGAACTTGCAAACGGTGACGATTTACTCAAGGTTGACTTCAGTAAGAATATCATGACAAAAGAAAATGATGACGGTAAAAGACGTGGACGTCCAAAGAAGGAACAAAAGAAGCCATCATTTGATCCATATAGTAGAGATTTACTTTCAGATATGAATATTCCTCAATTGAAGAAGAAAAAGATGGTTGATAGGGGTAAAAATATTATTTTTAAACAAAAATAAACTGTTTATAACTCTATATATACGCTATCTATGTAAATTAAGCAGAATTGATTTCCTTTAAAGATTCTGGTTGACCTTGTAATAAAGTGAATGTTGGACCTTGTAATTTATCTCTACCGTTTAAAAAATCTAATTCCATAACAAAGCAGAAACCTAAAATGTTGCCTTTACATTTTTGAATTAATTCACCAGCTGCATGTGCAGAACCACCGGTTGCTAGAATATCATCAACAATTAAAACATTAGCGCCTTCTGGAATAGATTCTTGTTGAATTTCAAAAAAATCTTCACCATACTCCTTAGTGTAACCAACTTTGTAAAGATCACCTGGTAACTTACCAGCTTTTCTAATTGGAACAAAACCAGCATCCAATGCTAATGCTAAAGTTGGACCAAATAAGAAACCTCTAGATTCTAAACCAACAACATAATCAACAGTTTGACTAAAATTTTCTTCAATGTATAACTTGAATGCTACTATAAGTTTATTGAATAATTGTGGTGATCTGAAAAGTGGTAAGAAATCTTCAAATAAAATACCTTCACTTGGGAAATTTGGGTATTGATGAAGAGCAGATCTAAGTTCATCTGCCAACGCTTGCAGTTCTGGATTAGTGTGCATTCTTTTATTGGTTAATGGGCATCAAAAGGAAGAAACCCAGTGCTAAACTGACATCATCCAAACTTAAAAAAAAAAATTAGAATATTTTTATTTCGCATAAACATTATGCAAAAACTCAAAACTCAAAATCAAATATAAAAGTGACAGATTGAGAGGGAAGACGAAACTGCTTATCAATTCACGTGATACTAATATCATTTTAAAACCAAAAAAAACTGGATTTCATTAATTGCAGATTTAGCTACACATATAAGCTAGTTATATTCATTTAAAATCATAAACCTCCGAGTATCAATAATTCTATATATTAATTGAGTTACTGTCTATTCAATAATCTAAAAATAATTAGTTTCAATTTTCTTATAAATCTCAGAGTTTCTTTTATTTTACATAACTTTTTTCAATATACATACATGGTATTTTACACATTATTGGTAAATGCATTCAATGGAGTATCACTCCGACTACGTTCATCCAATCCTTCGTCACGTCTTCTGGAGCTACGACTCTTGAAAACAACTAAATTATCATCCAAAATATCACTCATAACTTCTGTAATATAGTAAAATCCACCCTTAGATGTCCAGGAAACCGAGTTTTCCTCATAAATAAATTTGGTGGTTTTCATTCTGTTCAAAATTGATGTACAATTATTCCAGTTGATTTTGTGGCCTGCTGGAACAATTGGTTTCAAACTAATGATCTTTGTGCCTATTTGCAAATCTTGAAATAACTCGATAACCTTTTTGTTCAATGCGCTATCAAAAAGATAATTATTAACTAGAATAACATTACATTGATCGACAATTTCTTTAATTGGTGGATTATCAATAAATGATTGCTTTGAAAACAGTTTGACAAGTCCCGGATTCAATCCAAACACTTTGCATCTGTTTTCAAATTCTTTAACTTGCAAGTCACCTAACAATGACGCATTTTCAACAATTTCAACACCGTAACTCTCGCATCCAAATTCTAATGCACTTTGAATAACACAGTTACCAACACCAGAACCTAAATCCATGAATTTGTTGTTAAAATTTAAATCACATTTTTCATAAACAGTTGTCAAAAAATTTGGCATTAATTCACCATAAACCTCATTTGAAAATGCCTTATACAGACTTAATTTTTTGGAATCTGGTAAAACACTTCTCAAATAACATTGATTCAATAATTCATAAACTGCAAATTTAGGAAATGTTTCCCTCTTCTTTGTGTATTGTAATATTGTACCATTATTTCTTAAAAAATCTATTAGTTCATTAAATTCTCCAATACAACGTAGAATTAAATCAATTTCATTATTTTCATACGCTTTGATGTATCTACCAACAATACAGTTTTCAGGTTCATTTAAATTCATAACTTTGGATTTCTCATCATCAGGCAAAAATAGAATAGTCATCAATTCCATCATCTTTCCAATTTCATCAAATGGATTATAATACATTTCATCCTTTGGAACTGCGAGTAAATATTCTTCTTTATATTCAGAGAATGGGTAATGTAAGTTAGCTCTTTGAAATTTGTAAACTTCATGGTCTGTTTTATACAGTTTGATTTTGTTTCTGATTATATCTGCAGCATTAATGATTGCAGTTGGTAGTGTTGAATCATTTTTATTTTGATAGATAAATTCTTGAAAAAATCTCCATGTTGGTGAAAGAGTAATAACTTGTTCATTGCTCATGTTTGTATACCAAATTTGTGGAGGTTCGGGTGTTGCTTCAGGTGTTTGATTCTTTTCTTCTTTAACTGTTACTTTTCGACTTTGATTTTCTTTATAACTATCTTCTTGATACACATCTTCATCTTCATCTTCATCTTCATCTTCATCTTCATCTTCATCTTTATTGTCATCAGAAGGAGTCAATATGGTCCTCGTATTACGTATCTTCTTTCCCTTTCCTTTTGAAACGGAATTCTGTTTAGATTGTATTTTTTTGTAGTTAACAATTCTTCTTCTCGTACTATTTACATATTCTTCATTGTGATCCAAACGATCAACTGGTTTAACTTCCCTTTTTGAGTCTAATGGTTTACCACCCGTAAAATAAACTGACGACTTTAACAGTTGTGCAACTTCTCCGCCAGAATAGAAGTTGGAAGAATTCAAATCATCATATGTGATATTCAGATTTAATTTTTGTTTCTTAGTCTGTTTCTTTGATTCACAATTGGAGACATAACCACCTTCAGCTATAAGTCTTTTACGTTCAACAAGAGCCTTTTTTATGGCTAGTTTTCGATTTTCTTCTTTCATTTTCTTTTTCAAACGGGCTACTCTGTTTGACTCTGCTCGACGTTCAGCCTTCTGTCTTTTCTGTTCAAGCTTTTCGAGTTCTTCTGGGGTTAATTCGGGTCCACCTTTTGCATCTTCATCTGAAATATTCGATTCTTTGATAATTTCTTCAATGTGTTGTTCTTTGATTTTTTCAATTTTCAAACTAGATTGACGTACATTATTTGATCCGGCTAAATTCATGTACCATGATGAATCTTCTAGGAGTTTGTCAAGTTGAGATCTAAAACGCCTTTTTTTAGGTTTAAGAGAAACATCATTATTACTCTTCTTGACCTCATTTAACTTTTTATCAACTGTTTCACTTTCTTTTTTAACATTTGAATGCAAGTGGGTTTCATTAGCTACACTGGGTATTGATTTAGGTATGCTAACATTAACATTAACTTTGATATTATCCTTGTTTTCATTAACTTGGTTTAGAATATGGTTGGTTTTCAATGATACAGAACGATTGAAACTGGAATTTTCTATAAGATTATGACCTTCCTTTACATCTGCCTCTGTCATTATGCACTTTTACAAATAGAAAAGGTTTTATAACCAATTGTTTCTCTGCCTAAGCTACACAATCGTGAACATAATACAAACAGAAATAAATGTCAAAACGTCCATTCACGCAAAAGAATAGTTTTTTCGCGTCGATCGGCTGGACACGAAATATAATAATTCGATACATGTACATTTGTTTGCTGTTGTAGTATAAACTTATTTTACTATCTAAGTGTAGTATCAAGCATTTTCATTGAAAATATTGTAAAAGTTGGGAACAGTTTCAAACTTATGTTGCAGAAAGCCGAAGAAGAACGAAATACAGACTTAAGAGCTAGCAAGGCAGCACAATGAATACAAATAATGAGTCTGAAGCCATAAACTAAAACACGCTTTATCTGCAACCTCTATCTAATAGTAAATCGTATTTGTAATTCAATTTTATTTTCGTCTCAATAAGAGCATAGATAAGGTAACATCATCAACATTCGGGAATTCCAAAGATTTATCATTTTCACCGTTCTTTAAAACATGAATTATAGAGATCAATTTTCCATAACTATTATAAGATTTAATTAAATCTAGAGTATCAAAAATGTAATTAACTTCATTTTCTAATTTAATTGCGCCTTGAGATGAAAAATTATTGGCTAAAGCAATATTTTTTTCAAAGTATGTTGAAATTGTATTTGAAATTATTAATTTCCATTCAATGAATGTTGAACAAGATACTGTTCTTTCCAGATATCTTAAGTCTTTATTGATTGTTTGCACTAAAAAGCCAAATTTATCAAAGGACGAAGTAGTTGATGGATTTATCCAATCTGAATTATCTTGAAAATATTCTTTCATGGTTCTATTTAATTGTCTTTCAAAATAATTTATGATTAAGTTCGGAATCTTGAATAATATTTCTTTATTATAATTATGAATAACAGATTCAAAAAATGTTGAATCATTTGGATTGTCAATATTCAAAGATTCCCATAATTTTATAAATATAAGCTCATTATTCCATTTATCCATGACTTCAACTAAATATTTACTAGAACACCAAATTCTACAAATTCTTTCCAGTGTGCTAACCCCATCGACATCAACATTTTTAATTGACTTTAAAGCTAATAAACCATTTTTCAAAGTATCAAAATAATAATTAATCAATTTTAATTGAACATCACTTAAAAACTTCAATTGAAATTTTAAAGGTAAGGAATCATAATTCAGTGTAATACCATTTAATAAGTTAACTAAGTTTATTGAGCTTTTGGTAGGTTTGGTTAATCCATTTTCAACATAATCAAATTCAATAGTAAAAGGTGAGTTTTTGGTACTAATGATTTCATTAAATCTAAAATTAACAAAATCTTTTTCATTCTGTAGCCAAATATTCCATATTGCTTCATTATTCAAAATCAAGTCATTCGTTAAGCCAAACCATTCATTTCTCTTATTTGGTATGTATGCAAATTCAGTTTTTATTTGGTTATCAAATTTTTTCATTTCGTTTATAAAATGACTTAATAACTGATTATTCTCATTTTTCAAATAAGTTGGTAATTCATCTTCAAATTTTAGTTTTAGAATTTGTAAGATCGATGTTATAAACCAAGTTTTGAAGCTACCATTTATACGAGTATTTCCAAATACTGAATTCGCAAAAATTGATGAATATTTAGATTGTGCAATACTTAAATATTTTCTTAAGTATCCAATAACATAAGAGAATGAATATTCGGGTTTGTTTATATTATTTGTTTCTTGATTCCCTTGAAAGTGGTATACAAATTTATTATGAAATTTGAAAATTAATGAATCAATTGCCCAAAACGTGTGTATATTTAAATCAGATGCTATTTGCAAATCTAAGAGTAATTTAAATTCAGGTGATTGGGTAAAGGTAGTGGCATATTCGTCATCCCAGTTTTCAACTTGTTTGATTAATGAAGTTTTAAAATTCTGAACAACGTTGGACTCAACAATATCGAACAGTTTTGTATTAAGGGTATTCAAAAGTCTTAAATCCTCACCGCTAATATTCTTAAAATTATCAATCTCTCGTCTAAGTTTACACACAGTTTTAAGAATTTCCACTTTTTTATCATACAACATATCTTCACTGATATCATTCAATTGAAAAATCTCGAAATCATTCAACATATCTAAAATAGATGTATAATCTTTATAAATTCTTTCGTCATCTAATAATTTCAATTTCTGGATCATCAATTCACGTGTGTATGTGAATGCGGGTATATTTCCAAACTTTTTAATCATTTGATTTATTTCATTCAAAGCTGATTCGTTTGGATTACTGATGTATGATTTCAATTCGTTTATTAAATCATGTGCGTCTGTTCTTGAACCCTCAGTTTTGGTCGTGGTAGTTGATAGACTAGAAATCACATCGTCTACGGCAGATAGTGAATCTATCGTTGGAAATTTCAAATTGATAAACGATTCTATAGACATTGTAATTGGGAAACAAACAAAAAAGATGGCAGGTGGGTACCAAGAATAACTGATTGATGAATGCTGGTATTAATGAAATGAAAAATTCATGTATATATTACATGCGGCCTGGAGTTATTTCAATTCTGTATTTTGGTTTTCAACCTGTCGCAAATCAGAAAGCAGCGACCAATTGCTTTGGTCTGGAAAGGTAATATACATGGAATACATCTGTACTATCGATTGTTAAGTTAACAATTTGAAATACAGAGAAGTGTAGGGGTATATGTTAAAATAGAACATAAAACATTGGAAACATATAAATTCAGGAAATCCAGCTTTTTGGAACTAGAGTACGCTATCAATATGATACTCTGGCATGCTAACGGCCTCAGAAAGTCTTTTCCGGCGTATATGCAGGCTACCAGTGGCCGGTTTATTATGGCCGTTCAAAAAAATGTTAAGATCACCACTACGCATATCCAATATATCTTTGAATTGTCGAATTACAATGGTGGGATGATATTGACCATTTACCCATGGGATTGATTTTAATCGCAAGGTGTTGGAGTATAAAAGCTTATTCTCAATCATAGCTAAATTAGCTGGACTTTCTGAAGATCTTTCAACTCTCGAAAGTCTCTCAAAGATATTTCTCAGCATTTCTTTGTGCTGGTTAATCATCTCAGTAATAATCTGTTCTGCAGCTTCCCTTGAAGTGATGAATCTAGTGATGTTTTCATCTGCTCCTTGTTGTTGGTTCATAGTGGCGTTTTACTTAAATAATAAGAATTATAAGATAATAATAATAAAGAATAGATGATAAGCATTTCCCTTTCCTAAAGTAATATCTTTTTTCTATGCCCTATTTCTATCTTTCCTTTTAAAAAACGCAAGAATACTCTCATTTCATAATTAGATTTGCGCAGTCACAAGGTGAAAAGATCAAACTTGAACTTTAAGTGCATAAGTATCCTCTCCAAAGATAGCACTAAATTTGAGATGCATTATATTAACTTACAATTAGTTTTTAAACAAAAAAATAATATCAGAAAATTACTGATGACTGCTCATTCATTTTTTGAAGGATCATAATTGAAAATTCTGTTTGCAGAGTAATAGGGAATACCAACCCTCAAGCCCAAGTCTCGTCTCATCTTGTTGATGGAACCGTTAGGTTCCATACCATACCCCCATAGAAACACCTCCACTTCGTATTCTGTTAAACTGGCTATGTTCTTGGCATCTCTGATATACATTGGCTTTCCTTCCGGTTGTGGACAAATAAATGGTATATGGTCCATCGGCTCGCCTCTGACATATCTGGAACAGTTGATTTCGGTCATAACTTCCATAGTACATATGTGACATTTGTCCATATTACATTGTATCGGAAATACAATATACTTCTCACCGTCATCCTCTTCATCCTCATCCTCATCAACGCCTTCATTATATGTATAACGGTAATCATGTTCACCATCCTCGTCATTGTTCTGATGAGAGTCTTAAAGATATTCGATCTGTGGAGGTTCGTGAAATAGTCTGAGAGTGATCCAGTATGGGATAACAATTATTACCGCAAGCTGTTTCTTCATATTTATGATTGACCCCTCGGGTTGCTGGTTATATCCACGTAAGAATAACTTAACTTCTGCTTCGGACAAAGACGCAATGTCGCCTGCACGATTAAGAAACTTGCACATTCCTTCTTTCTGTGGACAAACAAAAGATATAAGGTCAAGCGTTTCACCTCTTTCGTATCTGGAAGAATTCCCGTAAGAGCAGTCAAATGGTAAGCCCCGTCCTACATCATTGCACTGTATGAGAAATGTATGCTTGCTTTTTTTACCACGTCTCTTTATCCCCACGTCTTTGGAGTTTCTGTATTTGAGTAATTTATTTGATGTTGTAGGCATGTTGCTGTTTGGATAAAACAGAAGTATTACTTGATCAGAAATATAACTAAAATTTTCAGAACCAGTATAGATGAAAGAATTTGCCATTTTTCTGCTAGACACGAATAGTAAGCTTTTTTTTTCAGTTTCTGTTGAATTGCAATACTTCTTTTTATTTTCACACAGAAGATACATTTGAACTGTTTCTATAATATATTATGTGTTGTAACTTATACGCTCCCAATACCACCATTATTGATTGGGCACCAATAAACAAAAGTTTTATAAGGTGCTCTAATATTTTGAAGCGGCTTACCTTTTTCATATCAAAGAAAATTATTGATTGTGTACTCAAATAGGAAAACGGGTGTATAAAGACGATTATTCAACCGTCTAGGGTACGTACATTGGCTCCATTTATCACGTTTCTTCACCTTTGTATCTTTGGGATCTTTGTATTTGGGTGATTTGTTTACAATAGCAGTCATGATTAGCTGTTGATTTTAAAAACATCATAAAAAGGTGTGTAATCCATAGATGTTACAAAAGTTCACGCCATCAAAATTCCGTGTACTGACTCAGTTTTGTGCTAAATATACCAAGATGTAGTATTGTAGGTTGTTATAATCTCATGTCTTATTAAGATCTGGACAATCAAAAGGAGTCGATAATGACAGATGGTATACTACATTACCTGTTAGTGGCAAAACCTAAATCAGCAACTATTATTAAAAAATTACTTATTAACAAGTGACTTATTGAATGTTGTGTTCCTGCTGTTAATACATGATGTTTGGCTTTGGCTGATAAAAAATTACATCTTCTTTTACAGATAAAGAATTGCTTGGAACTGCTAAGATAACCACTACTCTTTAAAAAATTTCAGGTGAAAAAAAAGGATATGTTAGATACCTAGCACGAAATAAAAATTGCTAATGGTTGTAGGCGTTTGATACAAATTAAAACTTTTCATATTCACAGAGAAAAGATTACATTACACACGTAGAAAAAAATAAATTGATTAATTGCATTATACAAATACTAGACACACTAGTTCAATTGAATAACCATATCGCCAGATTTATCATCCAACTTTAAGTTAACGTTACCATCGTTAGACTTTTTGAATGCTTCCATTGGCTTGTAACCCCATTTTTCTAACATAGCCTTATCTTCATCCCAACCAGTACACATTGTGGTTAACATTTTTTCACCTGTGAAAATGGCATTAACACCAGCATTAAAACATAATAACTGTTCATATTCCTTCATTGTGTATCTACCTGCAGCTAATCTAATAATAGTATCTGGCATGAGTAATCTAGCAGTTGAAATAACACGTAAAATGTTTTCTAATTCAAGCTTCTTATCTTTGTACTTAGTTGTTAACTCTTCTGCAAGCGGAGTACCTTTAATTGGAATTAATTTATTGATTGGTAAACTTTCAGGATGCTTTGACATGGTTGATAAAGTATGTAAGAAATCAATATGATCGTCAACAGATTCACCCATGCCTAAAATACCACCAGAACAGACTTTGATGCCCGAATCATTAACATTGTCAATAGTTTCTAATCTATCATCAAAAGATCTTGATGAAATAACATTTTTATAATGATTTCTTGAAGTATCAATATTATGATTGTAGGCAGTTAAACCGGCATCTTTTAATGTTGCAGCTTGTTCTTTATTAATCATACCAAGAGTAACACAAGTTTCCATACCTAATTCGTTATTGATTTTAGAAACCATATCAGAAATTTTATTTAAGGCACTCTTACGACCTTTCATTTCTCTCCACGCTGAACCCATACAAAATCTAGTTGAATTGTTAGCTTTGGCTATCTTAGCCTTTTCAAAAACTTCATCTAAATTTAACAATTTGGTAGCTTTTAAACCTGTTGGATTATGAGATGATTGAGCACAATATTTACAATCTTCGGTACAACCACCTGTTTTAATTGATAATAAAGTACATAATTGAATTTCAGCCGGATTGTGATGTTTACGATGTTGTAATTGAGAATAGAATAATAAGTCGTTTAATGGAGTGTTGAAAATAGAGACAATTTGTGATCTTGTCCAATTGGTTATTGGAGATGTTGCAGTTAAGGCAGTTTTAATAACTGAAGACATGATGATGTTTTTATTGAAGATATATAAAACAAATGAAAGAAAAGAAAGAAGCAAAACAAAAGAAAGAGGGAAATGTGAAGATTAAATAGTGTATCTGTGTTTTATAACCCAACGAATGGAAACCTGGGTGGATGTAATGTGACTACTATGAACAAAGCGAGTCGTTTGAAAACTTTTGGGAATCATGTTGAATCATCGCTGGTGAAAAAGAGTGAATCATTTTGAATCATCCAAGCGTTTTTCTACATTTTCCAACTAGTCACGAACACAAATCAAAGTACAAGAAATACAAATAATGAACTTCAGAATTCACTAACTGTGCGCAAATACTCTTGTATTAATTGGCTGTTCCAATTGAACTTGTTTTTAAACAAATTAAATACTCGGTCATTGAAATGATTTGTGGGAAATTTTAGTTACTTTTTTTTGCCGTGAATAATTGTTTTACTTTTCATAAGAGATTTTACCATGTAAAAAAAACAGCCATTATCACAACCACCAAATAAGGTAAGTAATAATAAATGGTATCCCAAAGCTCTATATCAATAACATTGTCTTGATCTACCTTTTTCTTCTATTTTGGTTATTGTTCTACAAAGGTCTTCTTTTTTTTTTTTGAAAGGGTTTCTAGCCGTTTGTTTGATAGTAAACCAAATCGAATTGTACCAGATAAGACGACGATACTGGACTGGCTTTAGCTAAAATCATGTGAACTATAAAACAAGTTTACCAAGCTATTCTTTATCAAATGAATTATAGCCGCACCATAAATCAACTTAAAAAAAATTGTTTTCGCAAGGCAAACTGCCAATGAAAGTCTTGATAATCATCAAGCTTCTCAGGATGCTATCCTGATTGTGCTTGAACGGAAAGTCACAGCTAGGCTAATTGAGTGTTTGATTATATTGGCACGGTATAAATAAAGTATAACGCTTATACACTATTGAATGCTATCGACATGGTGTTTATGGATACCAAGATGCACAGCAAGCCATTTTTCCGTATCTGGAGGTTTTTCCTCTATCAAAAGTCCATATTCTTGATCATAACTATTGTGATGGTTGGATGCAACAGATCTGTTTAATTATGTAAAACGTTCTAAACGTAATTTTGTATGCAACAACAGATAAAAGCATCAACTTCATTTGCAGGCGTATAATTGAATTGTCCAAAATATGTGATAGCAAATGTTGGATTATCTTCATTCAGGTAAGAAAATAACATTGAGCTCAACGTAAGTGTGGATGGGAAGTCAGTATAATTTTCGATCATACGCAAGTAAAAATCTGATCCAAGCACTATCTATGTTGGGCAATGACTCGATAGTAGTTGCTCCGTTTGTAAAAGAAGCTTGTTAAACTTAGTTGGATGTTCAAACCTGCCTTTATGAAAGATGAACCTCAACTTTGAGGTCTTAATGGGGGGCATTACAGTATATTTCAAGAACATTACTACAGCTTGTTGTCAGTTTGCTACAAATGAAAAAGGAAAAAAAGTATAAACAAAAACAAAAACAAAAACAAAAACAAAAGACAAAAACTGTTGATCAATTGTTAAAATCTTCGTTTGAAGTAATTTCTTAGCTGCAAAATAGTGTTATGTGATGCAGAAGAAGCGTTGGATTCTACGCCACAGACCCTGGCATACTAAATTTGTCAGGAAACCATGCGTTTCTTTGCTGCTATCCCAACCATACAGTACGGACTCCTCTCTATATACCGTGAGTTCTGGTTTTTCCATTCCAGCAAAGGTAGAAAAAAACTACATTGTGTGGTCCAAAGCCCAATTAGACGATTCTCCTCTTCTGCTTTTTCTGTCTCCCTGCTTCCCTGCTTCCCAAGCATACGTTGTCGTTTGGGATGCTGCTGATAACATTGGCCAATCCAAAGGGTTACCAAGGCACACTTGTTCACACTATAACTCGGGTGTCTGCTTACAACCGGTGCAACGAGTATATGCTGCTACCAAATGCTGCTACAAACGTGCTATTTCGAAATGCCCAGAAATTCTGCAAGCTGTTTTTCCGCCGTGGAAGGTATCAGTCTGCTGCGAGTCCGTGTCTCTTCAAAGGCGGAGTTGGTATACACGGCCCGTCCAACAAGACCTGCCATCCCAGAATAGCCTGCAGCTGTGCCGCAAATGCAGCTGTTCCACAAACGTAGCTTTCTTCCTTCTTCGTCCTTTGCTTTGCGTCTGCATTTGCACCAGAACCACGCCGGCCAGCGTCCCCTGCTCCCGCGTTGTATATCCCTTAGCGATCCGCACTTCCCCTTTTCGCCCCTCGCAGCCGAGATCGAAATTGCCACTCGCGGACAATATAAAAGAAAGTGTGACCCCCCGTGTTGGCCGTCACGGGTATATATGACGGTCATCGTTGGTTGCATACACCTCCTGTTTTCTTTCCAGACTGGTGTAAACAAAAACTCCAACAAGTAAACAACCGTCAAACACTCCCCTCACAATGTTCTCCAAAATTCCAGCAAGACAATTCTCCGCTTCTGCTTCCCAAGCGTACAAAGTTACCGTTTTAGGTGCTGCTGGTGGTATTGGTCAACCTTTATCTCTTTTGATGAAGTTAAACCACAAGGTCACCGATTTAGCATTATACGATTTAAGATTAGGTGCCGGTGTTGCAACCGACATTTCCCACATCCCAACCCATTCAACTGTTAAAGGTTACGGTCCAGAAAATGACGGTTTAGCAAAGGCTTTAAAAGACGCTGATGTCGTTCTTATCCCAGCGGGTGTTCCAAGAAAGCCAGGTATGACTAGAGATGATTTATTCAATACCAACGCTTCAATTGTCAGAGACTTGGCTAAGGCGGCTGCTGAAAATGCACCAAATGCGGCTTTATTGATTATTTCCAACCCAGTTAACTCCACTGTTCCAATTGTTGCTGAAGTTTTAAAATCAAAGGGCGTCTACAACCCAAAGAAATTATTCGGTGTTACCACTTTGGATGTCTTAAGATCTTCAAGATTCTTATCTGAAGTTGCAAATACTGACCCAACTACTGAAAATGTCACCGTTGTCGGTGGTCATTCCGGTATTACCATTGTTCCTTTATTATCTCAAACTAAACATAAGGATTTACCAAAGGAAACCTACGATGCTTTAGTTCATAGAATCCAATTTGGTGGTGATGAAGTTGTCCAAGCAAAGAATGGTGCAGGTTCAGCTACTTTATCAATGGCACAAGCAGGTGCGAGAATGGCAGGTTCTGTTCTTAAGGGTTTAGCAGGTGAAACCGATGTTGTTGAACCAACTTACATTGATAACCCATTATTCAAGTCCGAAGGTGTTGATTTCTTCTCAACCAGAGTTACTTTAGGTCCAGAAGGTGTTAAGGAAGTTCACCCATTAGGTACCTTATCTTCAACTGAAGAAAAAATGGTTGAAACTGCAAAGGAAACTTTAGTCAAGAATATCAAGAAGGGTGTTGATTTTGTCAAGGCAAATCCATAAAGGGCTATATGATATAGTATATGTCTTCACTTCTTGATTATTTATTTATTTATTTCTTATTTATTTATTTGATTTTATTTTAGATTTTTTTATAATATTGTATATTCTGTATAAAACTGAAAATTATGAAAATTTAAAAATTTGAGAAGTGAAAAGTGAGAAGTGAAAAGTGAGAAATGAGAGTGTGCTGAAGGAACGATGATGAAATATTCAGGATTCATATTCAGTATTGTTTCATTAATCAATCTCTCCATTCATCAATCTTTCCAATCTTTCTCCTAGCGATGTCATTACAAGCAAAATACGATGAATACCAAAATACAATCAGGTCCTTAAAGGAACATTCAGCATCAATAGAATCTCAAATTTATGAACACGAAATAGTGATTCAAACCTTGAAAAATGTACCAAATACAAGAAAAGCCTGGAAATTAGAAAACAATTCAGAAATAGCGTCAACCACAGGTGCCTTGGTTGAAACTAATGCAGGTGATGCATTGACTTCTTTGGAAAAAACATTAGGTGGATTAAATAGTTTGTTACAAAAATTAAACGATGAAGTTACGGAAGTTTCTAAAGAGTTCCAAACTTGGAAGACTAAAAACAATATTAAAATCGTTCAAGGATAGATAATAGATATAAATCAATCCATCTAAATTCCTTTTCTCAGTGATTCTAACTTAGAATTCGCCTTTTTATAACCATGTAAACTACTCCTTTTATAATAATTTTCAGCCATAATTAAATTTTTATCAATTCCAAAACCTTGTTCAAAGCAAGCACCAATCATAAATTCAGCTTCCGATAATTCCCCCGTATCTGCTGCTTTCCTACCCCATAAAAATGCTTGTTGTTCATCCTTTTTCAATATTATTTTCCCATTTAAATCAATGGCTCCGGATCCATACCATCTCGCTAATCCTAATGATGCATAAGGGTGTCCATTTGCTGCCGATTTGGAAAACCAATAAATCGATTTCCTTGCATCTATTAAATCGGCAACTCCACTATTCGATTCCTTATCTGATTTAAATACATTTGTTGGGAAAAAACCTTGCGCATAATAATATCCAAGACATGCTTGTGATCTCTCATCACCTAACTTGGCACTTTCTAGATAATATTTGAGTGCTTTTGACTTATTACACCAGACATTGGAGATTTTCAAATTTTCAATAGTTTTAACAACTTTCTCGTCGTTTAGATTAATCAAATTAAATGATGTTTTATCAGTTTGATATAATTTAGCCAATGTGAAAAATGAACATTTAGCATCTTCAAATGATCTCGAAGTAATCAGTGAATCACCCATCATTATCGTCTTACTTCTCAATGTCTCATATGATTGTTTATAATATGATATACTTAATGATATATCTTGAACACATCCGTTCAATCCACCTAAATACATCCATCCTAATTGTGTCATACATGATGGATCACCTAATAATGCACCTTTCTCGAAAAATACAATACTTTTAGAAACATCCTGCTTTGTGCCAATCCCACTATCTAAACAGCATCCAACTCTATAATATGCAATTGGATCGTTTTGCTTTACAGCAGATTCATAAAATAATTTATACCCTAGTTTTTCATCACGCTCAATTAATCCTGGATGTATACCACCTGAATAAATATCACCTAAGTATAATCTTGCTCTTGTATCACTCGGTGCAATTTGAATTAACTTTTCCAATACTTTGACAGCAGTTATCAAAAACATCAGTCTCTGCTTCTTCAATTTCTTCAAATTTAATATTTTCGTCTTACGTATCTTACCATCAATGGTCATTTTACTTATAACTTCAGTTTTACTCAACGTTTCTAAAAGTAAAATTGCCCAATAAAATTGAATTTTGGGAGTAAATTGTCTATAATCTGCAATTGCCTTATCCCTACATGTTCTAAACTTATGTATTGTGTCTTCTATCTTTTCGGTTGATTTAGATGGTAAAATGGGCTTTATAATTCCATTTGGTAAAATCTCATATGAATTATCATCAATATACTTAATAAATTCAATATTTTCGGTACTGTTCTTATTCACAGTGGTTGGAATTGCATGGGCATGTGGTTGATTTGTATATAATGAATCAATTGTTGAAATGTTATTATTATCTACTGTAGATGTACTTGTCATATGTGATATTTGTTTGGGTGGTGCCTTAAAAGACTGTTCACTTTGTGATGGAGGTGGAATTGAAATATTAGAAACACTAGAAATATTAGAGACATTCTTTGCTGGCTCATCAATTTCACTAATTTGTGTAGGAATCTTACGCTTAGACATAAGTAGATTTGATTTCTTATTCTTTAATGTAGGGAAATTTGATGTTTCTTCCTTTAATTCTAATTCACTCAACTGTTTTAATGTTGATTTTTCATCACTTGGTGTATTTATTGGAGTTTTATTATGATCCAATTGATATCCTGCCTTTTCATATGGCGTTCTATAAATTGATTGGGAATATGTTAGTGATCCTGATTTTTCTAATTCTTCATATGAAGGTGGAGGTTCATCATTATTAAAATCTTCTTCTTCATCTTCATCTTCTTCGTCTTCATCCTCATTACTGGATTTTTCTGTCGGTATTAATGATGTCCTACTTAACCTCAAATCTGAAGCATTATCATTTTCCTTTTCATTCTCAGGTACGATTTCCCTTTCTCTTTCAAGTTCACGTTCACGTTCACGTTCACGTTCTTCAAATTCGGATTTAAAAAGTGATGCTTTTGGACTACTTGACATGGATTTCATTTCAGGTGGTGGAGGGGGTGGTAATGGTGGTGCACCGGTAGTATTTGATGAATCAACGGAACTAACTGATTGTGTTGATTGGTTGAAATTATTTGAATTTGGAGATTTAACTAACGAATCAGAGTTTATTGAAATCACAGATTTAGAATATTCTGAATTATCTTGTTGTAATGCAAGTACTCTTTCTAATCTTTGAATTTTTTCCTCTAATTTGAGAATTTTATCATTATCAATCAGTAAATCTGATGATTTGTTACCATTTCTATTGCTATTTTCAAATACAGTGTCTTCACTTTCGTCGTTTATTTGGAAAATTTGTTGCTTTGGTCGTAACAGTTGTGCTTGTTGAACGGGTGGTTTAGTTATCTCCACATATGTATGAGAAGCTGATCTTTTATCATGATTTTCATAATGTTCTGATGGACTTTGTGTTGGATGATATTGATAACTACGTGACCTTTGTTGTGGCTGCTGCTGCTGCTGCTGCTGTTGAAGGTGAGTTTGATTGTCATAGGTTTGTTGTTGATATGGTCCATTATATGAACCTCTTTGTTTTTCAATATATTGAGATTGTTGATTGTTAATATTACCATAATTTCCATAATTTTGATTTGGATAAGATGCATGAGAACGAGATGGTGGTGGTTGCTGTTGCTGTTGCTGTTGTGGAAGTTGGGATGGTAGATTCTGTGGAATTGGTGGTGGGTGCGCCTGATTCGGATTATAGTATCCATTGCTGTTATAATTTTGATTCACCGGATATTGTTGTTGATTATAGTATTGATATTGCTGCTGACGTGGTGGTGATTGTCGCTGCTGTTGAGATTGTTGATAGTACTCATCTTGTTGGTATCCTGAATGCTGAGCTAATGGATGATTAACAAATTGTAAATTCTGTTGCTGCTGCTGTTGAATTGGCTTTTGGGGTTTAGCTGGTCTGGACTGGGTTTGAATAAAAGTATTATTTTCATCCAATAAATTGGCCCTAATCTGACATTTCTTCATTTAATTGAATCGATTGCGTGCAAACTTGCTTCTGAAAGAGAATCTCTGAGAAAGGTTCAGTTTTAATTTTGGTTTCAGTTCCAGATTAGAGTTTTTCTCTGCTCTTTTAGTTTTCATAGTCGAAACGAAAAAATCCAACGCGCTTCTAAAAAAAATCAAAAATCTATTTTCACCTCTCTACCGGTATGAAGCGGGCTTATACAGTAGGAGGCTTAACTGTTAGAGTTTCAATAAGTTTACATCGGGAATTAATTATAAGTCATGATGTGGCAAAATATATGCCAATAAAGAAGATTATGTGACAGAAAACAATTAAGATAGTGCTTATTATTTTTGTTATGCTGCTATTGCATGAAAATATCTATTATGGTGTAAAAATAGATTTTTTTATTATAAAATCTGGGCTAGTATTCATTTCATCTTTACATGTGCTAAAATGTTAAGTAAAAACACACAGCTTATAATATTACAGCTAAACATATGGATGGTAATCAAATCATAATCGATTTCTTTTTACACACCAATGTTGAATATTACTAAAAGTGTTATTGTCTTTGTTCGTAAAATGAAGCTATCTTAATAATAACAAAACAACTATAAATTACTGTACTCTGAAAACATGCATCTGCATTGTTCAGCATATTTTAAATTCGTTTGTCTAATTTATTTTCAGAAAATAGTAATAATTAAAATATGAATTATTCTACATTTGTATTGAAAAAACACTCATATTGTATATAATTATTGTTGACTTTCTTTTGATCTTCTAATAAATTCAGTTAATTTGAAATAGCTTCAACTACTATTAAATTGTAGAAGATTTTGGATAATGAAGTAACTAAGAAATAAAATGAAATTGTTGAAACAAGATCATTACGTAGAAGTGTGATATGTTGAAATAAAATCATTATTTAGAAATGTGATCTGTTTATGTTCTTATAACAATCATTAATTTGTCTATATAAGGAGGTATTTCCTCCTCATTATTGCCTTTAGTATTTATATGCTTATTTATATTTTCCTTTTAAATAATCAACTTATAATATAATCATAGATTTTATTTTCAGAGTTAATACGTTACAACTGAAATTTTCTAACGTTTTTTATTCAAAAACAAACACTTTGCTTAGGTATTTAAGTGAACTTATGTGATTATTATTCACATTTTTCTAATCTTTTAAACTATTTAAACAAATAATCTAAAAAAATTCACTTAATAGGTTCTAAAATTTATAATTTACAAATACTTCTTACCTAATCTGGTGATTACGTAATACAAATTATTGTCAACATATTTTTTTCACGCGTTTAAAAACTCCCAAATAGTGCATTAGCTCAGAGGTTTAGAGCATCGTGCTTATAGTCGTATTATGACCGCTATGCTTATGTCACTTAACCGTTACAGAAACGCGATGGTCGCGGGTTCAAACCCCGCATGCACTATTTTTTTTAAATTGTATCTTGTAATAATACACTAAGCAAATAACATTAATCTTGTAGCAACAGAACCACTTAACTTCCATCCTTTTTTTGTAGTTTGAAGATTGTTGACAAACGTTTCATTTAATTATATTAAATTAATTACTGAATTTTTTCCTATTTATTTAGTAACTAGATAGATAGAGGTTATATAAAATCTTAGAAAATACATTAAATTTATAAGAAATTTAAGCTTCAGCTAATTCTCTTAAACGTCTAATGGTAGATCTGATAGTTGCTGCAGCTGCAGTAGAGACAGTGTATGCACCACCTGCAACAGATTTCTTACATGACTTACATGTCCAGATACCAGTAGCATCTCTCTTAACAGACTTCTTACCACAGAAAGAACAATCATATCTTGCATGTTGTTGAATTTCTAACTTCTTACATTGTCTTCTTAATGAAGAACCATATCTGATACCGTACTTACCGGTGATTCCGACCTTCTTTGTTCTCTTAGACCTATAATAAAATAAAAATGAAGAATTAAAAGTTTAATGTTAGTATTTCGTTCATAGTTTTGTAATTGAGATTAAACTGACCTTCAAATGATTTTAAAATTTTGAACAATATGAATTCATTTATCCTGTTCAATAAATTTTGATTAGGTTTAATGAAATTTATTATCTAAGACTTTGTAAATTTGAATTATCGTCTTCAACTTTCACAGTATAGTAAAATAAATCATATTAAAAAGGATGTAAATATCAAGAATTTTAGGGTAATAAACTGTTTTATCAATAAATCACTGGTTTGTTCTGATATTCATTTGAACTGTAATAACATCCACTATTATAAAATTTTTATCCTTTGACGATTTTAACATAAATATATCTAACGTGTATTTCGGCCATAGTTTTCTTTCAATAACTGATCAATTATCTCAATTCATAGTGTTCATATCATCTCCATATACATACATTTCGTTAGTTTGATGGTATGTTTAAAAGAGTAAATAATATTATAAAATTAGTGAACGTTAATAATTCTGTGAAATACATTGAAAAGTTTTGGCAAAGCACTGAGAGGATTCAGATTCTCAGCGAGGGAGTGTGTACTTTTTGCAAAATGTGACTGCGTTTTATGAGAAATTGTGCGTGGGTTCTGAAAATGAAAAATAAAAGAATGAGGGTTTGTTAAAAGTTGAAATACCCCGGATAACATTCACGTGACAACAAAGAGTATTGTTACAACAATTGGGTTTGTCATACTTTATTTTTGGGAATTGTCGATTTCTCTCAACATGAATTTCACGTATTAAACAAACAAGGATAGTTTGTGCAACTAGAATTACTTTAACCAAGAACTTCCACGATTTACAATGGACCAAGATGATGCGTTTCTTTACGGAACAGAAGGTGATACTAATAAGCAATCAACTTTAGCTACTGAATCCACTAAGGATTTCACAGGAAACAAGGCAGAAGGCCCTGAAACTGTTAGATCTGCAGACAGTGAAACACTTGAAAATCCAACAATTGAAACCGAAGAATCTAAACAATCAGAACAGCCACAACTTGGACAGGATGACGCAGAATTTGAGTATAATTCAGATTTAGATTCAGATTCAGATGTTGAGTTTATCATTGGGTCACTTGCATCAAAGCCAATTATTCCTGAAATTACGACCACAGCAAGTACCGCAATAACGACGGATAATAACGACCAGGAAAACAAAGATGAAGCAACAACATCAGTATCAGGAATGGTTCAAATTAAAACAGTTCCAATCTTTACAGCATCTAATGGATTAGATATCGATAAAGTTGCATTATTTAATGATATCCCAATAACAGAACTAACATTAGAGGAATTGCATGACAAACCATGGAGGTTACCAGGTGCAGATATATCAGATTACTTTAATTATGGATTTGATGAATTAAGCTGGAGGGCTTATTGTGCTAAAAATGAATCTTTAAGAAATGATTTTAATCCAGGTAAGGTAATAACTGAGCTATTATCATCTGGTTCAATACCTCCGACTTTAGCTCAAATGGTACCACCTGGTGGTGGTGTTAATAACGCACCCAATTTTATGGGTATGCCAGGATTTATGGGTATGCCAGGTATGACAGGAATGCCAAACATGTCAAACATGCCAGGTATGCAAGGTATGCAAGGTATGCCAGGTATTCCAGGTATGCCAGGTATGCCTAATATGACCGGCATGCCAGGCATGCCAGGCATGTCAAACCTTCCTACTATGCCTAATATGTCAATGCTGAACAACAACAATAACACAGGTAATAGCACCCCAAGCAACAGCAACAGCAACAACAACACCAATAATAATAGTAATAATAATAGTATCAGTATCACTGGAATTGGTATACCAAATAAACCAGTTACATCCACGCGATCTTCAAATACACCTGATAATATGGTTAGAGATTCACGAGATCAAGCGGACAAAGATATTGAGAAAGGAAATAGAAGAGATAGAGGCGGTGATAGGTATAGAGATAATGATCGTGATAGAGATGATCGCGATGACAGAAATAGAAACAGAAGACGTCCTAGAGGTAGACGTTAAAAGTAATGTGTATAATATTTAAGTTTATAATTAATGTTTTCATAAAAAGGAAAATACATATGATATAAAATGAAACACCGGAGTTATGGGTGGTATAAAAAAGCTAAAGAGGTTATAAGAATTGAGAATAATATTTGGAATAAACAATTGTACTACTGCATGCTTTAATTAATAGTAATTGGATCAGCACCACTTGCAATATTACATTGATGCATTAATCTTTTTTCACTAGGATCCAATTCACCAGTAACAGAATGAATGACACCTCTATTATGAAAGATGCATAAATCACCTTGTTTCCATGGATGGCAGTAAACATTATCAGGGCCAATTGCAGGTCTCATTAATTTTTGAACCTTTTCTCTTGCTTCCTTTAATTCACATAAAACCTTACCGCTATTTGTATCAACTAATTGATAAACACAGCAACCATGAACTTGTAAATGATGTTTACCTGTTTCTGGATTAGTCCAAACCAATGGTAATCTTTTAATTTTCGAGTCTTCCCATTCAGGTAATGTATTTAATGGAGCTTCTTTACCTGGCTCTTCACTAACAATTGTTAAACCATCAGAAGTTGCCTTACAATCGTTGATGTAAATATAAGGATGTGGTGCATAAACAACAGTTGTATTGAGTGCAAAATTTTTATCTTCATCTGATAATAATTCAAATGCAACTTTACCAGATGCAAATGCGGTTGCACCTTTAGCAATATCAATTGATTCATTAGTATCTTCATAAATAATAGTTTGTCTTTCATTTGATGGAGGAACAATCAATCCCAATAAAGTGGTAACCACAGGTGGCGATAATTCATAAAGTGCTGCATCGATATGCCATCTGTAGAATCTTGTTTGATTTTTAGCTAATTCATCATCTGTTAATAATTTTTTATGGAATGTTTTATGAGTTGGATGCTCTAATTCAAATTCTTTCATGCCTTCATGACCAGCTTCAAAAGAACCATTACCAACCATCATAACTTCTGGACGTCTTGGAACGCATTTGCCATCTTTAGCTAAAATAGATTTGGTAGAATGGAATAATTCTTCCTTATGACCATAATTAGTTGCAGAAGATGGATCAAATCTAACATTCAGAGCATGTTGAGATTCAGGTGTCAATGACTCTTGCTTTGGAATAACAAGCACAGAATGTGTTAATAATGCTTTCTTTAATTCAGCAAAATCTTCATCATTAAGTTTGGATGGATCATTAGTATAATCGGGCATTGTAATTGCAGCACCTAATTTTTGACTTTCAAGAGGAGTAACAATTAATTTAGTAATAGTCATTGTGAATGTATGTAATATGTATTTGTAATTATATTTTTGTTTGTTTGGTGATGGTTCACAAGAACAGATACCAGTACATCCCCGTTTCTAAACATCATACTCTCCATATCCTTTTATAACCAACACTTTCTGACATGATAAGCCCAATTGCCATTGCCTAATTGGGCAAAGGAGCACCGAAACCGGTGTCACCGATTATCAGACACCCTACCGCGGCAAAATTACCACTTCTGGTAGGTTCCGGTTTCACCGGAATTGTTATGCCGGAGAAGTCCTTTTTTCTTCAAGAAAAAAGAATAAATGTTACGATTATATGGTTTTCTTATCAAAACATGTTTTATTATAAAATATCTCTTACACAGGGAAATCTTTCATAGCTTCTATCATTGTATTAAGCCAAGGTTGTTTACGGAATTGTTTAGTTGCAATCAATTCTTGTAAAATATCGACCCATTGATTTCTTTCATTAATTGAATCACAACCAAATGTAATTAACTCATTATTTGAGAACTTAATCTTGAACCCATTTTGCAATTCATCATCATATTTATCACTATATATAACATCAACCATTTTTTTCAAATTGATTTTTGCCTTTAATTTATTGTTACTTAAATTATATGCGAATAAATCATAATTTTCTAATTTGTAAAATCTCTTTGTCCATATCTTCAGATCACCACCTTCTTGCGACATATAACCTTCAAATTTTAAAACCTTCAAATTTCTTGCTTCTTTTAATTGATTCATTGCATTAGCAATACTAATTGGTAATATTTCATGTGAATTTTTTCGTGCTATAAACATCATCTTCAAATTTAACTTACAAATTGGAACTGAATTATAATTTTCAACAATACCTGTTTTAACTTTGGTGTTTTTCCATTCGTTAAAGCAAGTCAAAGAGTATGTTGTAGGTTTGGCAAATATTTGATCTTTATAATTTTGGAAATTAATCTTGACTTTACCAAATGATCCATCGTTTGAAATATATGTTGATAATAATTCATCTGCAGGTGATTGTAATACTTTTTTTTTAATGGTTTCATACTCTTTCTTACTTCTTAGTTTCTTAAACATTGAGCTTGATTTGATTTCTTTACGTTCGGAAACTTCAAGGTATGTAGGCTTTGGCTTATCGTACTTTAATTTTAGTGTAATTATAATATTCAAATCATCACTTGCAATCAACTCAAATTCTTTATTTATTGCAATATTCATGTTTCCTAATTTATCAATCTTAACAAACTCAGTTTTTAAACAATGAATTCCATTATCAATAATCAATTGAACTCGAGAATTAAATTTTGTAAAATCAGGTAATTTAATATCACTTAAATCTTGGATTCTTAAAAACAACCTACCCATTTCCCCACAATTTTCACTTTTAATAGATCTCGATTTTGACTTTATTCTTTTCTTGTTACTTGTAGTTGATGACATACTTTCAAAATTTGCAGACTGTGAATCAAATGGATTAATCAAATCATTATTAACATTAACAGTATTGTTATCTTTGAAAAAACTTTCTTCCATAGGTATAGCAAACGGATTATCTTCAGATGTTGGTAATTTATAACCTGGAATAATAGTTGGGATTTTTGTTGGTGAATTTTCAAAGTTTTCATAAATATCATCAACATCATTACTGAAAAAG
>JAJLVN010000010.1:0-51545 GCA_030570315.1 Pichia sp. NRRL Y-12827
TTATTGTAAATTGTGTATGCCCAAACACCACTGAATAATGTTAATCCAAAATAAATATATGCTAAATCAGTTGCTAATTGTGGAAAATTTGATTCCTTGATGCTTGAATAAATTGCAAATGTTAAAGCAGTAAGTAAAGTGGTAACATGTAACCAACGAACAAATGTACGTTCATTTGCAAGCCAAACTTTAGCTTCAACTCTAACTGGGCCTGATTGACGAATCAATTGAGTTGGTTTAACAACACCTGGCGGTAATTCAAATTCCTCATCTTCAGATTCATAGCCATCTAACTTGGAAGAAGTAAACATTGGCATTAAAACATCAGTAATATTTTGCTTCTTCTTCTTTGGGATACTTGGTACAAGTGGCAACCTTTGGTCTTTGTATGTTCCTACTGTTTGTTGTTTTGGAAATTCACTCGAATCTTGCGGTGGTAAGGAAGTTTCATCATCTGATGAATCATTATCTAGATCATCACCATCATCGTCTTTAATAATTCTATCTAATTGAGTATTACTTGTTTCAGTCGATGGTTTAATTGCATTACCGATCTTCTTTTTCAAATTTTTCAATACCTCAGCTTGTTGCAATTCTTTTAATCTTTTGTTCTTGGAATCCATGTATGCTTGTTCTGGGTTCTTTCTAATATCCCATTCCAATTCAGGTAACCAAAAAGGTAAAATATCTAAATTGTCATCTTCAATAAAAAAGACAGAAATACCTTGAATGAATTTAGAGAAATTTGGAACTTCTTTGACTAAATGTGAATTAGTTAGTTCATTAACCCAAGTTAAAGTCTTCGATTGTGGGTTATTCATAATTGACGAAGAAATCTTAATTTCCATGACTGAATATGGAAATTTAGAATATTCACCCTTTCTAAGAAGAGAGTATGGATTCTCGATTGATGAATCGATATCTTTTCTATGCCATTCAGTTGGATCTCTAATTGGTCTTTGTTGATCAAATGAATCTTCTCTGATGAATAAAATATCAGAGTCAATAGTTATTCTAACTCTGTCATCGCCCGGCATTTGGAATGCAGTTCTTGTATAAACAGTTCTTAAAACAGGTTGTAAATGATTTGTGGTAATAAAAGATTGTAAAGATTTGAAACTGTTTGCATAAGTGTCAATATTGTCATTAGATAAACCTTTCTTTGTTAATCTCTTGATAAACTTATCAAGGGTTAATTGTTTGGAGGCTTTCTTTTTCTTATCTAAAGATTTTCTATAATCTAAGATTTCATCATCATCTAATTCATCAATAACTTTGTCATCAACTTCCATGGATTCTTCATGTTCAGCTTGAACAGGAGGGAAAATGAAATCATTCATGTACTTTTCCTTAAGTGTTAATTTGACATCATCTGACTTACCAGTATCATAATCAAAAGTTTTCTTTTCAACAACTAAATCCATGTTAGATTTTAACTTACCATTCCATCTTATTCTTAAAGATGGAGTTTTGTTCAGTTGTTTTAATAGTTTAGTGTTGTAAAGTTCAAAATTTTTGTTATCAAAATAAAGTGCAGTGTTTGTAGTGTTTGCTAAACCGCCGTCTTCATCTTCTTCATCGTCGTCATCTAAACCATTTAAATTGTTGTTGTTGTAAATTAAGACAGGTAAATGTCTTAAAATGGTTGTCTTAATTTCCATAAGATTATCAGGATGAATCCAAAATTTCAAAACCTTGTATTGAGAATCATTTATATTAGTGTTGAGGGAAGTATTTGGAGTAGTTGATAATTTACCTGAACTTGAAAGTTTAGAAAATGAATCCTTCAATGAGGTAGATAATGAAGATGCTAAAGAAGTAGAACTTATTTGATCTCTTATGAATGAGTATAAAGTGGAAATTCTGAATAAATATGGTGAGGTATCTTCAGAGATATTGTTTAATGGTAAATCTTTCATCCTAACGCTTAATAAAGCTTTAACCGAGTAACCTTTATGTAATCTGTCATGCTTTTTAACAATCTTAATAAAACCTGTAAAGTTTAATCTTGCAAAATGATCCAATTCGTTAGCTAAAGATAATAATTCTTCCAATTTTTGTTGAAAAGCAACCGGATTGAAAGAAGGATCTCTTTTATTTTTTTCCAAAAAATCTAAAAATTTTTCAGACCTTAATTCTAGTTTAGTAATTTCTGAGTCTAGTTCCTTGTATTTGGAAACTTGGAAGGAATAGACCTTTTCTAATTCCTTATCTAAAGTCTCAGCAAAGATCGCTTCATCTTTTTCATTCCAACCAGATTCTGACTCAAAATCGTTTTGACTAAGAACATTTTCCTTAAGCAATCTTTTCAAATGCTCATAATCAATATAGTGTTGCTTCCATGGAGAATAAATTTCATTTTGTAGCTTTACTCCGAACAGCATATTCGAAATGGTAAACTCAGAATGTAAAGAGGAACTCGTTTTCTTCAATAGCAGTTGTCTCTTAAAAAGTGTAAAAACAGAGAAAACTGTTTAAGACGGCAAATAAGAAGTTATAGACTTTCAATTGAGCAACTATCAACAGTTCAGAGAAAAAGTAATATCTCTTTATACAATCAAGTAATGAGCTTAATGTATTAGAAGAAACAAAAAAATGCATCTATTTTCCCACGTGCTGCAAAAATTAAAAAATAGCGTCGATAGTCGTTTTTTTATTGAAAACAAAACTCTCATTTCGCAACATGAATATCTTCAAATGGTGTCTATTGTTGAAGAACAAGGATAGTTTTGATTATTGTTTCACTACATCACACTCAAACAATGGCGTCCATCTCGTCGATTCTTAATCCATCAACTGGTTCTGAACCGCTGAATGATACTACTACTTCTAATCCTAACAACGAAACTGACGACCAATTGCATAAACCAACTTCAGTGACAGAATTGTTGATCAGTAGATCAAATGAAATGCAACAATCACCAGCTCAAAATATAACTGCAAAGTCAAATACTACTGCAACTTCAACTAGAATTCATTCCTCTACTGAACAGGAAAATTACAAGCCTCATCAAAATGTGCTAGTAAATCCACGCTCAAGGCATTTGAAAAAAAATGATGGTGAACCATATTGGAGAAATGAAATTCAATTCAAATTCTTGATAAATTTATTCTTCAACTACAATCGTGTTTTTAGAAATCCATATTTTCATACATTGCATGGATTTGATTGGCCTGAATATTTCAAATTTTACAAAGATCCGAATGGTGTTCATGAAAATAATGGTGAAATGTTAACATTCTTTGAATTATACTTAATTACATTACTCAAGTCAAACAAAATTTCCAAAATCTTAAGAGTGAGATTGTTAAATGATATCAACTATGCCTTAAATTTTTCTGTAATTTGTTTATTAGTCAATATTGGAAGATTAAATACAACTGTTAATTTTGATTTTGAAATGAAGTCACAATTTAGAACGTACCATTCTGTTCCATCATTACAAGTTGGTGATCATTCCGCTATTATTGACAAATATTATCAAATCAACTATGAAAATCAAAAAACGTATGATGAAATGAATGAAGTTTACAGGCAAAGAATTATTGAGAGTTCAAGAAGTCTTCCTACAGTTCCAAATTGTTCATCGGCTCCTGTTAAACAGCTTCAAGATACTCCAAGAATCAAATCAATACTTAAATCAGTTGATGATTTAAGCGGCAAAGTTCCTAAGACTTATGCTGATTTCATCAATTCAATTTCTACAGAAATTCACAATGTTAACGTTATTTCAGCTATTTTTCTTTTTTCTTCAAATGAGTACGACGTTGGACAATCCTTTTTTCCATTTGATGTAAATGATCCTATTGCATCAAATGTTGTTGGTACCGGATCTTTATTGAATGATATTTGGCTGAGAACTAACTTGAACTCGACCGATAAAGTTCAGAAATTTTTATGGTTGGTGTACACATTCATGGAAACAGGTTTAGTTGTCTCTAAAATGCTGAAAAACCCATTCAATGAAAGCAATAGTGAAGCAGATTTTCTTGATGTTGATAAAACATTGAACATTTCAAACGAAATTTCCGTCATTGACCATAAATACCAAGTATTCTCACCAACTATTTTAAAATTAAAATCAATCATACCAAAATGGCATATACCAGAATCATCTGATAAAATTTATTTGATTAATGATTTTGATACAACTCTAGAAGTTGAATTTGCTTCACAAATGAAGCATTTAAGAGTTCAATTTGTTGACAACGAAAATCAAAATACAACAATTACGAATATCTTTCAAAACACTATAACTGACGATGATCATTTACAAAATATGACGAACTCAACAATTGTTGTGAAACCTGATACTTTGTCACAGCCTAAAAATAAAAGAAATAGGAGATCAAAAGTTGATTCAAACGAGTTTTCACCACAGTTTTACTATCCTGCTAATAACAATAAATCTAAAAGTTTTTCAAGGCAGAAAACAATGGAATCTGCTACTAATCTTAATGGTTTTAATCCGGATTCTAGTTTAAAAGTTGAAAATACTTATGTGTCATCTGTTTTAAATAATTCAGGTTTGAATCTTACTCTTGAACTCAATAAGAACGACAGTGATTATACTGACGACTACAATGATGACTATATTGTTGAACCTGTTGATATGGAAAAATCGATTGACAAGAATGATGTATTGGAAATTGCATTTGCTAACACTCAAAATAAAAACGATGAAACAGATGATGAACAACTGGCTGCTGACCAATCTGAGACCAATCTTGATCAGCCCACTGTGACTAACAATTCACATATATTCCAAATATTGAAAAGAGATCAAAAACGTCCGAATGATGAAACAGTTGAATTAAGTGCAATTGATCCGATGAATACATCAAATTATGAAGACCACTATGAGGATGATGACAAATTGAATGAATTTTTTAATTACGGATATTCAGGTTTAACTGTTGATGATTATCGTAAAAATGCCGATGGATCGGTATTTTTAACTAGTTGTGTGAAAAAACGTAAAACAAGAAAGGCCATATCTGTAGAGCCATCTATTAAAAATACAATTAATAAAATTGAAGCGTTTTTAAATAAGGATAATAAAAGTTTCAATTCAAATTCCAAGAACGCATTACTTAAAAGAGAGAGAAATAGAATGGTTGCTGAATTTATGTTCGAAACAATAAAACAAAAGCAGCTATTAGCTAAAAATTTAAGGCACAGTGAAGGTAATTGGAAACATTTTACAAAGCATCTATGGGACTTGAATATGTTTGTTGAAAAGGAACACAACAATGCAGATTTCACATATCAAGATTGGGGTGAATTTAAAACTTCCATGTTTAAGGTTTTAACACAAGTGAATTGTGTTATTAACGAACGTATAACGATAAATTCAAAATTGAACATAAAGGAAGAATCTTCAAATAAAGAGTTTATTGATAATCTTTTTGCTCAACTATAAGCTTTAATTTTGTTTTATGTATATTTTTTAGATCTATTTAATGTTTTTAGTAACTTTTAGTGAAGCTAATAATGTACTTATTTCTATTGATGGCTTTTCCACGACTCTAATTCAAAATTTTTAATATTTACATACAAATTTAATAAAAAAATATACACAATGTATCATCCTATATTATTTCAATATTAATCACTGAATTTCCTCTAATAACACATTGACCAAGATCTGTATATTCAGATTCACCTCTCACTGTTTTGACTTCAACACATTGATCTATTGTAAGATTAAGGAAAAAATCATAACCAGACAATTTCCCCTGTACTACTCTATTCCCATTAAGTTCTACTTTGATATCTCTGTTTAGGTATTGTTTGAGTTCTGGGACGGCAACCATGATTGTTGGATATATGTGTTGTTGTGCCGTAAAGCAAAATAATCAAAGTTTAGCAATTGTAGTTTCTAGAAGATTCTCAGAGACGAGCGTTTTATTTTGAATTTTGCGATTTTATAAAAGGGTTGGTCCTACTGTTGCCATTCCTCTTTCATTCAAGTTTCTACTATTAAGCACTGATAACCAATTAATAGAGAAAGCAAGTTATTTGAAAATGTCTGCCCAACGTTCTAAAGTTTTTTTTGATATCGCAATTGGTAATGATACTGTTGGTAGAATTGCGTTTGAGTTATTTGATGATATTACACCAAAAACTGCAGAAAACTTCAAGCAGTTATGTCAAAAGGAGCCAGGTTATAAAAACAGTATTTTTCACAGAGTTATTAAAGATTTCATGATTCAGGGTGGTGATTTTGAAAACTTTGATGGTACTGGTGGTAGTTCGATTTACGGTGAAAAGTTTGATGATGAAAACTTTGAATTATCACATGACGAACCATTCCTTTTATCGATGGCCAATGCTGGTCCAAACACTAATGGCTCCCAGTTTTTTATCACTACTGTTAAGACGCCTCATTTAGATGGTAAGCATGTTGTCTTTGGTAAAGTAATTGCAGGTAAATCTATCGTTAGACAAATTGAAAGAACAGAAACCGCATCCTCCGATCGCCCACTTAAAGAATGTAAAATTGTCAATTGTGGTATTTTAAATGATAGTGATCCATTAGTTTTAGATGACGGATCGGGTGATGTTTATGAAGATATTTTAGGTGATGAACCTACAGTCGATATTAATAAACCAGAAACTGTCTTCAAAGCGGTTGAAGCAATTAAAAATATTGGTACTGGATGTTTCAAAAAAGGCGATCTTAAAACTGCATTAAAAAAGTATGTTAAAGCACAAGGATATTTAGGTGAGTATCAACCTTATGATTTAACAGATGAAGATGTTGCAACTTACTGGAAATTACAAATTTCTTGTGGATTAAATGCATCTTTAATGGCACTAAAACTAAAATTAACAAACGACACAATCAAATATTCAAGTACTGTTCTTGAAGCCGAACAATTGGATGATAAATCTAAGGCAAAGGCTTTATTCAGAAGAGGTAGCGGATATATACTGGGACATAACGAAGAAAGCGCAATCGAAGATTTTGAAGAAGCTCTCAAGTTACAACCTTCCGATGCTGGAATTCAAAAGGCACTTTCTGAAGCTAAACAAACTTTAAAAGTCAGAAAAAACAAGGAAAAAGCAGCATACAGTAAGTTTTTTGCTTAAATAATTTATGTAGATAATGTATAAAAGTAATGATTCTCCTTCCCAATCACATGAAAAACATAACGGCACGTGACTTTGCGTCTACAGTCGCTGTCATTTATGAAAAGTGTCGGTTAGCATCATGAATTTTTAGTTTTTATCTTTTTCCATTTTTGTGGCGAGGGCGAAGTGGACACTTGAACATTCAAGATTGAAACAACAACGACAGTAGAAGCTTAATCCTTTTCCCTCTTGGAATCTAGCATACTTGTTTGCCATCTGTGTACTGTCATCTTTTCTCTTAGGTTTTTTTGACACGTTCACTGTTTGTTTCACTAGGTTCACGGCGTTTTATTGTTTGTTACTCCACTTAATTTACTTTATTACAAATCCACCAACGACCAGTATATTTAGAGTTTAATTGATTCATTTTTAACTATTATCCATCTGCTTTATCATACTAACCCTATTATTAAAGTGAAAAGTAATAATCTGTTATTAATTCAATTTATCAACTAATATATATAAACATACCAAAAAGGAAATTCCCATATTTTGAAAAATATCAAAAGAAAGTTTTTTAGATTTATTATTAATCCTTTCAAATTGTACTCATTTATTTGACTGTCACAACTTGATTTTATTTAATCTATTATATACAACTTTTCTTTTATCAACTGAATTCAATAGTATTAGTTATATATATATATATATATAGATAGACTGATTCCCTTGGCAAATTTATTTGAATTATAAGTTTATTTCTATTTCAAACTAATATTATCAAATTTGTTAGAATAATATAATTTTTTCTATATTTGCTTCATTGTGCTATATTATTGTATCATAATTCATTTACTAAAATAATATTAATTTAACAAAAAAAGAACTTCAAAAAATCTTTATAAATAAATATTCAATTCTCTACAACTAGATTTACAAAGAAAAAATTTTATTACATAGAAAAAAACTCATTACATAGAAAAAAATTACATATATAAATATAAAAAGACAAAATGAGTAGATTTCCATATTCTAGTGCACCCCTAAGAACTGTTCAAGAGGTAAGTATTAACCAATGTTTTTTTTTTTTTTTTGTTCCATACATACTAACTATATATTTTCTTTTTATGTTTTGTTCCTTTTAGGTACAATTTGGTTTGTTTTCACCTGAAGAAGCCAGAGCAATTTCTGTTGCTAAAATCGAATACCCAGAAATTATGGATCCAGTCACAATGAAACCAAGAGAAGGTGGTTTAAATGACCCTAGACTTGGTTCCATCGATAGAAATTTCAGATGTCAAACATGTTCTGAAGATATGCAAGAATGTCCGGGTCATTTTGGTCATATTGAATTGGCAAAACCCGTCTTCCATGTTGGATTCTTAGCAAAAATTAAAAAACTTTGTGAATGTGTATGTATGAACTGTGGTAAGGTTCTATTAGACGAACATACAAACTTACAGTTTGCATCTGCAATTAAAATCAGAGATCCCAAAAAAAGATTTAATGCTGTTTGGGCTTTATGTAAAACTAAAATGGTTTGTGACGTCGATCCTCCATTAGATGAAGATGATGACGATGACGATGCAGTGCCACAATTTAGAAGAGGGGGGTGTGGTAGCGTGCAACCTTCTGTAAGAAAAGATGGTTTAAAATTATGGGGTACATGGAAAAAATCAAATCTTGATGAAGATACTGAAAATTTAGAAAGAAGACAAATAACAGCATCTGATATTTTGAATATTTTTAGACACATCTCACCAGAAGACTGTATAAAACTAGGATTCAATGAAGAATGGGCAAGACCTGAGTGGATGCTTTTAACTGTTTTACCTGTTCCACCCCCACCTGTTAGACCATCTGTTGCATTCACTGATTCTAAAAGATCTGAAGATGATTTAACTTATAAATTAGCTGATATCTTAAAAGCTAACATTAATGTTCAAAAATTTGAAATGGATGGTTCACCCCAACATGTTATCAGTGAATTTGAAGCTTTACTTCAATACCACGTTGCTACATATATGGATAATGATATTGCCGGACAGCCACAAGCATTACAGAAGAGTGGTAGGCCAATTAAATCTATTAGAGCTCGTCTTAAGGGTAAAGAAGGTCGTTTAAGAGGTAACTTAATGGGTAAGAGAGTTGATTTCTCTGCCAGAACAGTTATTTCTGGTGATCCTAACTTGGAATTAGATCAAGTTGGTGTCCCAAGATCAATTGCTAGAACTCTAACATATCCAGAAATTGTCACTCCGTACAATATTCAAAAGTTAACTGAAATGGTCAGAAATGGTCCAAATGAACACCCTGGTGCAAAATATGTTATCAGAGATAACGGTGATAGAATTGATTTAAGATTTAATAAAAGAGCTGGTGATATCCAACTTCAATACGGTTGGAAAGTTGAGCGTCACTTGATGGATAACGATCCAGTTTTGTTCAATCGTCAACCATCTTTGCATAAAATGTCTATGATGTGTCATAGGGTTAAAGTTATGCCATATTCTACATTCAGAATGAATCTATCTGTTACTTCTCCTTATAATGCGGATTTTGATGGTGATGAAATGAATTTACATGTTCCACAATCTTATGAAACTAGAGCTGAGTTATCAGAGCTTTGTGCTGTTCCATTACAAATTATTTCTCCACAATCCAATAAGCCTGTCATGGGTATTGTCCAAGATACATTATGTGGTATTAGAAAAATGACTCTAAGAGATTCATTCTTAGAGTATGATCAAGTCATGAATATGTGTTACTGGATTCCTGATTGGGATGGAGTTATTCCACAACCAGCAATTTTAAAGCCAAAGCCTTTATGGACTGGTAAACAAATTTTATCACTTTGTGTTCCAAAAGGTATTTTCTTACAAAGATTAGATGGACCTATGATTTCACCAAAAGACTCTGGTATGTTAATTTTGGATGGTGAAATTATGTTTGGTGTTGTTAATAAAGCAACTATTGGGTCGTCTGCTGGTGGTTTAATTCATATTACAATGAGAGAAAAGGGACCAACTATTTGTGCCAAAATGTTCGGTAATATTCAAAAAGTTGTTAATTATTGGTTGCTTCACAATGGTTTCTCCATTGGTATCGGTGACGCGATTGCAGATCCTGAAACTATGAAAACAATTACAGAAACCATTAAAGAGGCAAAGGATAAAGTTCAAACAGTTATTAAAGATGCTCAAAGAAACGTTTTAGAGGCAGAACCTGGTATGACATTAAGAGAATCGTTTGAACAAAAAGTTTCCAAAATTTTGAACGAAGCCAGAGATTCGGCAGGTAAATCTGCAGAAACCTCATTGAAAGAAGCAAACAATGTTAAACAAATGGTTACTGCTGGTTCTAAGGGTTCTTATATTAATATTTCACAAATGTCTGCCTGTGTCGGACAACAGATTGTTGAAGGTAAGCGTATTAATTTTGGTTTTGCAGATCGTTCCTTACCACATTTCACAACTGATGACTATTCTGCAGAATCGAAAGGTTTCGTTGAAAATTCATATTTGAGAGGTTTAACACCACAAGAATTCTTTTTCCATGCGATGGCGGGTAGAGAAGGTTTGATTGATACTGCCGTCAAAACTGCTGAAACTGGTTATATTCAAAGACGTTTGTTAAAAGCTTTGGAAGATATCATGGTTCACTACGATGGTACCACTAGAAACTCCTTGGGTGATGTCATCCAATTTATTTATGGTGAAGATGGTTTAGATGCAACTACTGTTGAAAAGCAAACCGTTGATACTATTCCTGGTTCTAATGCATCATTTGAAAAGAAATACCGCGTTGATTTGATGGATGAAAGTATGTCGATTCGTCCTGATGTTGTTGAATATGGTAATGAAATTCTTGGTGATATCAAATTACAAAAAATTCTTGATGCAGAATATGAACAATTATTAAAGGATAGAGAATATTTGAGAACTAAAGTTTTTCCAAATGGTGATAATAATTGGCCATTACCTGTTAATGTCAGAAGAATTGTTCAAAATGCACAACAAATTTTCCATGTTGAACGTTACAAATCAAGTGATTTAACTATTAAAGAAATTGTTGAAACTATTCAACAACTTTGTCAAAGATTCATTGTTGTTAGAGGTGACGGTGGTTGTTTAAGTGAAGCTAGAGAAAATTCCACTCTATTATTCCAATGTCTCATCAGATCAAAACTGGCCACAAGAAGAGTTTTGGAAGAATATGGACTTAACAGAGATGCCTTCGAATGGGTCGTTGGTACTATTGAACAGCAATTTTCTAAATCGCTTGTCAACCCTGGTGAAATGGTTGGTGTGGTTGCTGCTCAATCTATTGGTGAACCTGCGACTCAAATGACTTTGAATACTTTCCATTATGCCGGTGTTTCTTCCAAAAATGTTACCTTGGGTGTTCCTCGTCTAAAAGAAATTTTGAACGTTGCTAAGAATTTCAAAACTCCGGCACTAACTGTTTACTTACAAGCAGATGTTGCAACTGACATTGAAAAGGCGAAAAGTATCCAATCTGCTATTGAGCATACTTCATTAAAAAATGTTACTGCGTGTACTGAAATTTACTACGATCCGGATCCAAGAACTACTGTTATTGAAGAAGATTTTGATACTGTTGAAGCATATTTTGCAATTCCAGATGAAAAGGTTGAAGAAAATTTACATAAACAATCACCATGGTTACTCAGATTAGAATTAGATAGAGCAAAGATGTTAGATAAGCAATTGAGTATGCATCAAGTTGCCGCTAAAATCATGGAAAACTTTGGTGATGATCTTTTTGTTATTTGGTCAGAAGATAATGCAGATAAGTTAGTTATCAGATGTAGAATTGTCAGAGAAGAAAAAGCATTGGATGAAGAAGAAGAAGAAACTGAAGATGGTTTATTGAAGGCATTGGAAGCACAAATGTTAGAATCTATCACCTTAAGAGGTGTTAGTGGTATTTTAAGAGTTTTCATGATGAAATACGATAAAACCTACATTGATGAAGATGGAGATTTCGCAAAAAAACAAGAATGGGTTTTAGAAACGGATGGTATTAATTTAGCTGATGTTATTACAGTTGAAGGTATTGACACCACCAGAACTTATTCCAACTCTTTCGTCGAGATCTTGTATGTTTTTGGTATTGAAGCTGCTAGAAGTGCATTATATAAAGAAATTCTTAATGTTATTGCATTCGATGGTTCTTATGTTAATTATAGACATTTGGCTTTACTAGTTGATTTGATGACGTATAAGGGTCACTTAATTGCTATTTCCAGACATGGTTTCAATAGAAATGATACTGGTGCTTTGATGAGATGTTCTTTCGAAGAAACTGTTGAAATTTTGTTTGATGCGGGTGCATCTGCTGAATTGGATACTTGTGAAGGTGTTTCTCAAAACATTATTTTAGGACAAATGGCTCCATTTGGTACAGGATCTTTTGACGTCTTTTTAGATGAAGAAAGATTATCTACTTTACCAACCGCTCATGTTGATGTCGCTGCTTCGATTGGTGCAAAGGAATCTAAGGGTTCTATGACTGTTTATGGTGATGAATCTTTCAAAGATGATGTTATTGACATTCCAATGGCTGCAGATAATGTGGCATTCTCCCCGTTAATCACTGCAGGTTCAAATGATGATAGATCTGGCGGATTCACTGAATATGGTGGTTCAATGAGTGCATATCAACCAACATCTCCGTTTAGTGGATATGGTGCTACATCCCCTGGTTACGGTCCGACTTCTCCGAGTTATGGACCAACTTCTCCAGCCTACTCCCCAACTTCTCCAGCCTACTCTCCAACGTCTCCAGCCTACTCTCCAACGTCTCCAGCCTATTCTCCAACGTCTCCAGCCTACTCTCCAACTTCTCCTGCGTATTCTCCTACCTCGCCAGCATATTCACCAACATCTCCAAGCTATTCACCAACATCCCCAAGTTACTCTCCTACATCACCATCATATTCTCCTACATCGCCATCATACTCTCCAACTTCTCCAAGTTATTCACCAACTTCTCCAAGTTACTCACCAACTTCGCCACAGTACTCTCCAACCTCGCCGCAATACTCACCAACTTCTCCCCAATACTCACCTACATCTCCCCAATATTCACCTACATCTCCCCAATATTCACCTACATCTCCTCAATACTCACCTACATCTCCTCAATACTCACCAACTTCTCCTCAATACTCACCTACATCTCCACAGTACTCACCTACATCTCCACAATACTCACCTACATCGCCACAATATTCACCTACATCACCTCAATATTCCCCAACATCCCAAGAGTGAGTCCCTTCATACTCAAATGATAAAAAATAATTGGATAATTTTTTATTTGGTTAATATAATAATGGTATGTTTTAACATATCTCAACTATTTATAAATAGCTGCTTTTCTTAAAATAATTGTATACTTCTGTTTTTCATTAATAAATTAACGTTTAAAAGTTTTAATTTACTTGTATTCTACCTTATAAATTAAGTGTTACATAACTATTTACACGTTTAACGTTTTGAAGAAATTAATCCATTGAACATGTCAAATGAATTACCGTCAGGTTGTAATTCATAAATAAATCCAGTTTTTAAATCTTTGGCCATAAGCATACCCCAATCAGGTGTAATACCGACAATTTGGGCATCGCATCCCATTTCATTCAATGTGACCACTTGATTAGAATGGAACCAAAGATTGTAATAATCCTTCAGGAACGGCTTGAAACCATGATATTTAAATTTCTCAAACATTTTATTGAAAATGGTCAAGTATTTAGCTAGTAATTTATCTTCCTTAATTGGTTCTAAATATCTATCACTTCCGATAGATTTATAGAACTCGTTCAATGCTTCAATGACAACATTGACTGATGTGGTTGGGGCTTCGTTGCTGACATTTATACCTGCCCCAACAATCAAATAGTAATTTTTATCAATCATATTAGTGTTGACTAAAACACCACCAATTTTAACATGTGTAACTTCTTTGGCTGATTTATCGATAGCTTTTCCTATATATTTTGGGTGTTTGATATAAATGTCATTTGGCCATTTGATTTTAACTGGGAGTTCTTCATAACCTTCATCATACTCTAGAAGAGCATGCATATATGCCATACATGAAAGATATTGAACAAAGACTAATGGAGCAACAGAAGCACTGCTTTGAGGTAATCTGAGAAGAGAAGACACAGGTAATACACCCTTTGGATTGACCCAGTAATTTCCTGATCTGCCTCTACCTAAAACTTGGATTGTACTAGTTATTGTGAAACCTGATGGTAATAATGGAAGCCACCTAAAATTCAAGTCCATCATAGCGGATGTTGAAGTCACCACTTCACCATAAATAAAACAATTGCCAATTGACGTGTCCGATAATTCTTGTCCTGATGATTGATAAAATTCCTTCATATATTCTTCAAACTTTTTCATATCAAAATATGGAACAAGAGAACTATTTGGTAGTGACTTATCACAAAGATAAATATGTTTGATGGCTAACTGTGGATCTTCTGGGCTGTCCTCATTAATTGTATTATTTGGATATTCGCAATCCTTATGAATACCAACTTTATCTTTACCAATGTCAACAATATTTTGGATATGATAACCGATTTCACGTTCAATTTTGCTAACTAAACTTGAAGCAGTATTATCATTTATTGAAGCCAAATACATTGGCGTTAATCGAGGTCTTTCGTATTCTCTCTCATTGACCTTAACATCCAAAGTTTTCAATGCATTACGTAAAAACTCGATTCTTGATTTATTCGTTGACTTGAGAGACTTGATTACCTGTGAAAATGATGGAACTTCAGGATCAGGTGCCATAAAATTAGGATTGAATTCTGGATGTGGACCGAAAAGCAAGGCTTTTCCTCTACCAACTGTGCATAAAACAGAAGCTGCTTTAGGTGCATCTGCACTATCTTTAACATCCAAGTTTTCATTATAAGTTGCTAAAACTTGAACATTTGGATATTTATGTGCATCAACAAAAACACCACCACCATTGACGTACAAGTATGCAGAAGAAGGTGAACCAGGCAATATCTTTGTGTTGACAGTAACATCTAAAACTCTGGATCCCCTTTCTGAACCATATGAAAAGCCCTTGACAACACCGCCCCTACATATACCAGGAAAAAATTTTAAATCTCTGGGACCACTAACTTCCATTGTGGAATTACCAACTTCAAACTCACATCTTGCCGAAGAGTAATAAGCACCTGAGCAAAATCCAAGAAACTTACCACCTTTGTTAACATAACTTTTAATTTTTTCATTAATTGTACCTCTAAATAGTTTACAGATTGGTAAATCAGCACCACCTGGGATAACTAGAATAGCTGTTTTTGATTCCCATGGTTGCTCTTTCAAAACTCTTTCCTGAACTGTAAAAACGGAATAATAAGGAGAAAAAAGTAATCTCAACGTATCAACACAATGATCTACACATGGCTGAGTTGTGCCGGGTCCTGAATAGACCAAAACATTCATATTAGACATTGTGAAAGTTCTATATTGATATTGATTTTGTCTTGAAAAAGGAGAAGAATGAAAATTGATGTTCTTTAAACGAAAAAGTGAAGTTGAAATGTATTTATAATAAAATGCAGCTTGCTTGTGCATACACTAGAATTATTCAAAATCTAAAGTGATAAATGAGTGTATATAAATGACAGATAATATAACTCAACATAACCAATCACGATCAATGCCCAATTCATGACAAGAATTATTGACTTTTTCTTTCGATGGTAGCGCATACTCAGTGTCCTGCATATTGTACTTCGTATATTGAATTTGATACACTATCATATCGTAACCATTCATACCGTATTAAAAGTGAAGTATATGTCAGCATATGGTATGTTACTATATTTTTAAATGGTAATAAATACTATAGCCAGTAAATTGATTGTCTTGAAAGAAATACATACATTAATTTACAGTAGATTAATCGCTTGAATAATACTAATAGTAATAATAGTCAGCGTTTGATTTTCAATAAATGTAAATCAAATAAGTAAATCTAAGCTGAGATGTAGTGGCTAGCGATTGGAAACAAGAATCAAATGAGTAACAGACTGAATAATGGTTACTCTGATCTTTTATAAGTTCAATACATTAATATGCTAAATTAGTAGTAAAAGATATTAACTATAGAATTAATTGTGAACGAGCTATTGTAAAAGAACTATAAAATCTCTATACTATTTAAAGTGATAAAACTGCAGAATGTGGATATTACCACCCTTTTATGATATCCCCACATCCATCTGTTCACCTATTTTCTATTTCCAATCTCAATTGCAATTGCAATTGCAATGAGCTATTTCTTCAAGTCAGTTAACCTGAGGTTTTATATATTGCATTGACACTTCATATTGTTTCTATTGATTCAAATTATCTAACTAAATATAATATGTTATTACACATAAACTCTATTTAATCATTTCCTTTCATCCATAAGTTTAATAACATTTTCTTTCTAATTTGATTAATTGATACTGTAATACTATCTCAACAATAAATGAACATGATTACTTTATATACTTTCGTATTAATAGCTTAATTAAATACATAAGAAATGCTTTAAATAGTAATTCCAGCTGAAATTATTCACATTTATCGCATTTTCCAACACGACAAATTCCTCTCGTCAACGGTTGCGCTCCACGTTTATTCTTTTAGTAGGGGAGGTGAAAAAGTTATTGGAGATTCGATGGAATATACAAATTTTTTTCGGAGTTCTAAAAACCATTTAAGATAGTAGGATATGTCGGCATTGATTGGATTGGGGCCAATGATGGTTGGTTATAGAATACCACACTTAAAACGGCAATTAGAGCAAACTATTACCAGGTCATTAAACATCTATTACCCAAATAGAGGTATTCGGTGGAATAGTTTGAGACAGTTTACACTTTCTAGTGTTTTGGCCAATCATCATAAAGATCCAATTAGAAATGATGGGAAAGAATCAATCACTGAAAAGGCACAAATATTTATAAAAGAAACACAAAAAAATAGTTCAAGAGCCTTTGAAGAAAGTAAAACCAAGTTTAATGAAAATAGAAAACAAATTAAAGAGATATCAAAGGATATACGTGCCAAAACTGTCCAGAAATCAAAAGATATTCGTGATAAAACTGTTCAAAAGTCAAGGGATATAAAAGAAAATATTCAAAAAATTATACCAAAGGATATTCATGAGAATATTTACACAATTCCAAATGCTTTAACATTTACCAGACTTATAAGTGCGCCTGCTATTGGATATCTAATTATTCACGGTCAAGTAACATTAGCATTAGCTTTATTTACATACTCCTGTGTTACTGACTTTTTAGACGGTTTTATTGCACGTCGTTGGAAATTACAATCTGTCGTTGGAAGCGTTATTGATCCACTGGCAGATAAAATGCTAATGATGATTTGTACAATTTGCTTAGCAACAACTTCCGAAATTCCGTTTTATGTTGCTTCATTGATCATCGGTAGAGATTTTGGTTTGGGCTTTTCTGCACTTTTTATCAGATATTTATCATTACCACCACCAAAGACATTTTGGAGATACTGGGATTTTAGCATACCAAGTGCCGAAGTACACCCAACAAAGATCAGTAAAATCAACACAGCATTACAAATGCTTTATTTAGGTTCAATGATGATAAAACCTGTCTTTTTGCTCTATTTATCCGATGAGTTCGGTCCTGAAACAACCAGTGTATTTCTTACTTACCTTAAATATTTAGAGTACACTGTTGCAGCTACAACTTTGTGGAGTGGTTTGAGTTATTTGTTCAGTAAAACTGCTGTGAAATTTGTCAAATAGGACAGTTTGTTGGAATGTTCTTACATTTACTACATTATTTATTAATTATCGTACATAATCATATTTATAGATTTTTCGAAAATATTCACAACTATCATTCATAACCTAAAAATTAAACAAGTTTTTCTTAATATATTACTTAAAATTTATAGAGATAAATTATCTAACGACTAATTGCAATATCATCAATTCTAAGAATAGATTTAACAGTTTCGGAACCTAAAGTAATTGCACTTGTATTCACAAGTACTGGTTGTAAAACGTGCTCTGTGTATGTGTTTGTAGCACCAGACCTTCTAACACTAATACCAGCTTCCCTTTCACCATTTTCATGTTTATTTCTTAAATCTGTCACTATTTCAATTGGATTTAAACCAGCATTTTCAGCCAAAGTTGTTGGAATAACTTCTAAAGCATTTGCAAATTCAGTTAAACATAATTGTTCAGCACCTGATAATTGATGAGCTTCCTTCAATAAAGTTCTTGAAACTTCAATTTCTGGGGCACCACCACCCGCAATTAAAGCTTTCTCTTTAACTAAACATCTTATAACACATAAAGCATCATGTAAGGATCTTTCAGCTTCGTCTAAAACTTGATTGTTTGCACCTCTACATATCACTGAAACAGTTGGGTGTGTACTTGATTTAATACCTGCAATTTGAATTATCTTTGAACCGGATGATTCAACTTCTTCAATCAAATCTGCTGAAGCTAATCTATTTTCTGTAAATGAAGCAACATCTGCAATAGGTTTACAACCTAATGATTTGGAAATAAATTCAACATCATCTCTCTCGATGTCTTTAACAACCATAATATTTAATTTTGATAAAAAATGAAGTGCTAAATCATTAACAGCATCTCTTAAAATGGATTTTTGAATTAACAAAACATTACATTTTGCCTTCTTGATTTGTTTACAAATATTCAAAATGTATGCTCTTTCTTCTTTCAAAATTTTGTCCATCTGTCTATAATCATTAACAACAATATTGTTCTCCATATCAGGTTTTGGTGGTGAAAGCTGAAATTGGACTAAACCTATTCTAGCCTTTTCCATTCTCATTGGACCACCTGCATTTTTAACAGCAGTTTGAGTCAAAACAATACCATCAACCATTTTGGTATCATCAATTGTACCACCAACCTTCTTGATTAATCTAATATCGTTTAAATCAACATTAGTTGCGCCTTTCTTAGTAACTTTTAAAACAGCATCAACGGCGATTGGACCTAACAAACTTGAATGTTGCGCAACAATTTTAGATGAAAGAGATGTGTTTGCTGCTTTAATTAAAGAATCTCTGTCATCTAAAGAGATTTTATGAGACATATCAAGAAAGATTTCACACGATCTTTGTGCAGCTCTTTGGAAAGACTCTGAAATAATGGTTGGATGGATACCTTTGTCGAGTAAGTTTTGAGCTGCACCCAATAAAGCACCGGTAATGACAACAACGGATGTAGTACCATCGCCGGCTTCCACGTCTTGAGCACCAGATAAATCAACCAACATCTTAGCAGCTGGATGTAAAACTGCCATGTGTTTCAAAATAGTATGACCATCATTAGAAATTATAACTTCACCAGATTTCGTTTTGATCATTTTATCCATACCTTTTGGACCTAAAGATGTTCTAATTGCATCTGCCACTGCCTTAGCAGCTACAATGTTTGCTTTACGGACTTCTTGAGGTTTTTCTTTATTTCTAAAGGTAGCATTTGAGGGGGTCACTCTAGCAGACATTTTGTAACGATATAATTCTATCGGTGGTGAACACAGGCTTGATCTCAATAGATTACAAAGTAGTTTCGGTGCAAAGAAACTCTTCAATAATAAGATGAAAACCTAGACTTTACAGTGGCAACGTCGACGCGGTGGAGTGAAAATTTCGATTTTCATTTTCATGATTTTGATTTGAAATAAAAATATTTGATTCATTATTCTATAAAAATAATTGAAATATTCTTCAAAACATACCTAGACTGAAAATTGAAATCGATAATGGAAGATGGCCAGTTTGTTAAGATTGAAACCACGGTTGAGGACATTCTTAATTGTAGCTTTTCCAAGTGGTATGCTCTATTTAAAGAGTACACTATTTCAGAAACCAAAATATTCAAGCCATTATGTAAAGAATTTATTGATTATCTTGAAGATGATGGTATAGAACTTCCAAAAGAATCGAAAAAGGATTCTGTTCTTTTTCAAGATGCACAACCAAATAGTGATAATGAATATAGTGATTGGGAAAACGATGACAATAATAATAGTGATTTGGCACAATCGACTACTAAATCTGATCCAACTGAAAAGTTCAAAATTTTCTATGATCAATTAAAAGAAAGTATTCAAACATTCAAAAGTGTTGCGCCAAAACTTAATTGGTCAGCACCACAAGATGCAACTTGGATAATGACTGGTCGAAATATGCGTTGTTATTCAACTTCTGATTTATTTCTTCTTCTGAAAGCATCAGATTATTTGAATCATGATATGTACCATTCATTTGATGAAGCTATTGATTATGATTCTAAAAACCCGCCAAAATTTGATATTGAGTTAGTTTTAAGAAAATGGACTGAAATAAATCCATCAATGGAATTCAGATGTTTTGTTAGAGATAGACAGTTAATTGCAATCTCACAAAGGGATTTGAACTATTATATGTTTTTAGAAGAACTACAAGATGATTTATTGGAAAAAATTGGCATTTTTTTTGACGATATTTTGATGAAGAAATTTTGTTCAAACAGTTTTGTTTTCGATGTTTATATACCTAAACCATTCAACAAAGTTTATTTAATTGATATCAATCCATTTCAAAGAAGTACCGAATCTTTATTGTTTAGTTGGAATGAATTGGCAACAATGAACATTGACGCTGACAACACAATTTTTAGATTAGTTACTGAACATAATAGTGGGCGCTTTATAACAAAAGCACATAGTCAGAATCATGTCCCAAGAGATTTGTTAGATGCATCAGTAGATACAAATGCGATGATAGAGTTCCTTAAAAAATGCAAAGATATGGAACTTAGTGAAAATGAATTAACAGATGATAATGACAACTGAATAAATTTCTTGAAAAAACGTGTTATTTCATTATTTATTTACCATCTATATAATTTGATAGAATATTAATACACATGCATTGATAGAAATTGTGAATAAAAGGATTTGAAGCTAATTTTGGCAAATTGCTTCCCGGTGAAAACCTTCCCGGTGAAAACTCAGTTCTTGACCCTTTTTGTTACCTTCGGTATGATAGATCTTTGGTTGATACTCCGGATTTTGACTCATTATTTTTGAGTTTTTAAACTTCTGAACTAAGTTATCAAGTCCTTGAACTCTTGCGTATGCAAGTTGACACACTTTAGTTGATTTAAAATTTGGCCATTTCTCATTGTTTCTTGCTCTATAAAATTTAATAATGTGTAACGGACTTTTGAATGAAATAAAAGCATACCCAACGTTACAATGATTCTTAAAATCAATTCTTAAATATAAAAAATTATAATCGCCAAAATTTGTTTGATCGACAAGTTGTTTCAAATCTTGATGTTTAATTTTATTTGGAATATTTTTTATCATTAAAGTGACTCTATTATCTTTGCCATTATATATTCTCTCAATATCTATTTCATTCTGCATTTTTGAATCTTTGCTATTGGTAAAAGGTAATGCACCTAATCTTTTCAACTTTAGCCATTGGTATTTGTCCCATTCATCCTGGAAGAATTGATAATGATCCAATGTCAAAGAATTAAATAAAGTATTGCGTGGTGTTTTCATTATATATTCTTTCACGTCAACCAATGTTTGAAACACAGTGACCCAGTAACTTTCTGTTGATAATTTACCAATTTTGGTGATGATAAAAGAAGTTCTGATGTTGTAGAATTTGCATCTAAAACAATTAAACATATCAATGAATTCAATGTCATAAACGCTACCAAATTTTATTAGCTGCTCATATATTTCTTGTTGAACTGAATATACAAGTGATGTTGATATTTTAAATTTTGGAAAATACAAATAAATGGTATCAAACCAATTTTCTAAAACTTTAAATTTTGGATTGTTCATAATAGCAGGTAGTAATGGATCTCTTAAATGAACTGGCTTTATTGTTACATTCCGAATTTGATGTCTCAAGATTACACTTTGTAAATATCTAGTTTGAAAAGCAACATCCCTTTTATCATACCACCCAATAATTACATAAGACTTTTTATCAGTAGAATTCAAATAATCTATTGTCAAATCGGTTTTGTTAAAGTAACACTCTAAAACTGAAATCAATTCTAAAGGTTCATTACATTTTGCTATCATAATTCTGTAATTAAAAATATCGGATGAATTTGCTGCTTTTACTTTATTTGTTTTTTCCTGCTTTGAAAAACAAACTTGATTTTCATGTATCTCTTGTGATATGGAAGTAGAGTGAAAGATTGAACATATTGGCATTATGGGTGAAGTGGGTTCTATTTTGAAGTTTGATGGATTAAAACTAATATTTGGCAAAGCATTAAAAAACAGGTTGGATTTTTCATTACCAATAGCCAAACCAAAACTAGTAGATAAACTATTTTCATTGGGTGTAATGGAATGTAGCAGCTTCTTCTTCCTTTTAGGTGTGTTTGGGAGCTCAATTATTGATCGTAAAGTTGAGTTTAACATTATAAATCAAACATTCAGACAAATTATTTTATAGAATCAATGCTTATTTAACCACAACACGATAAACAACAAGGCGAATGCACTCAATGGCAAATAATTTATGTATAAATTGATTCTAGTTGGAGAAGAAGTTAAAAAAACTCTGACCCCCTATAGCACAACAACTAGAGCAAGATCCCATCACACCTCGCTGAAAATAGAAAGCAAAAATTTATGATTCATGTCAATATTTGATATCTTCAGGTGTCAATAATTAAGAGTTCTTTTTAATATAAGCAAAACATTGAATTAATAGTAAAACAAAGAATGTATTCCGGTTTAATTAAAAGCAAAGACACAAATTTATTTTACAGTTGGGAACAAACTAAGAAAAAAAGACCCTTAACAAATGGAAATACAAATGTTACATGTGATGAGCCGAGTAGCACACAAAACCAGATTACACAGCAAGACACAACAGTAGATTTAACAAACCATCTTGAAACATCATTCATGGTACTTTATTCAATTAATTCTATGTACTATGTTTGTTATTATGAACCCAATACATGTTTATTGCAATTTTTAGAACCTATTCAAAGTACCAAAGAAGATAATGACATCATTAAAGTCATACTTAGTCAATTTAAGCCTTCAAGAATAGCGCTCAACAATAAAGCTAAAATCCAACTCAAATTTAATTCAGAGCTAATAGATCATACTCTGACAATTGAAGTTAAATCTTCAAAGGATTTTAGTAGTGCTGAAGGTGAGTATTTTGTAGATTCATTGGAAAGAGAGTTAAATAAAGTTCAAGAAAATAGTACAATTATCAAGCTGAAAATGTTCCTTACACGGTTAAAATTACTTAATGACTATAACCTCTATGTATGTGAAATTCTTTTTAAAATTTATTTAAGCAATTATACTAACAATTTTTACAGTGTTCTTTATTATCAGTTGTTTCTCTTGAGTATGAGATGGTAAAAATGAGTCAAATTGTTTTCAAAAAGTGTAACATGATACAAAGTATGGAATTTGTTCAGATGGACGGTTACATGAATTTTGATCTTGAAAGTATGCTTTCTTTGGGGGTTATAAATATTGATAGATCAAATACAAGAAAAACTGTTGCGGCTTTATTCAATAAATGCACATCCAAGATTGGAAGTGTTTTGCTACAAAAAGTACTAATGAGGCCGTTATTTGATATTAATGAAATTAAAAAAAGGCTAAATACTGTTGAAAATATTATAGTTGAAATGGGAGGAGGTTGGAAACAGTGCTTAATCAGACAAATTTCAGATTGTATTAGTGGTACATCAAATATTGTTAGTATTATTCATAGTTTGAGAATCGGCAAATTTGAAGCATCAATATGGAAACAATTAAGAAACTTTCTTATCAATATTGTTCAAATAAAACTATTAGTTGAATCATGTCCTTATTTACTGAAATGTCAAATCTTTGCACAATTTGTCGAATCATTCAATATCGACGATATTTCTTCAATCAAATCAAAACTTGAAACAGTCTTGGATTTTGATTCAGATATAAACGAATTATATATTCAAAATAATTATGATGAAACATTGCAAAAATATAAAGACACATATGATAAAATGGAAAAAATATTATCCAATATATCCTTTCGTCTTAAAAATATGACTCGTTTAGATATTATCACTGCATATATACCACAATTTGGTTATTTAATCGCCATTGAAAAATCAGAACAAAATCAATCAGTTGCCAATAGGTTTGGCTTTAACTTAATTTTTACCACATCTACAACGTTTTACTACAAAAATGATCTGATGAGTGAAATGGACTCAGAATATGGTGATTTATATTCTTTAATTAGAGATAAAGAAATTGAAATATTGTTTAGTCTTAAAAATAAAATTTTGGACAAAATTACAAAATTGGTGACCGTTTATGAATTGATTGGATATATTGATGTTTTTATTTGTTTTGCTGCAGTTTCAGTTGAAAATCGTTTCAACAAGCCAATCCTGATTTCGGCGGAGGAAGAAAGTAACAAAGTTATTCACTTAACAGATTCATTTCATCCATTAATTGATAAAGTAGATTTCATTTCTAATAATATAGAAATTAGCGATTCCAAAGTAATTGTAATTACTGGACCAAACTATAGTGGAAAATCAACCATTATGACACAGATTGGTATAACAGTTTATTTGGCTCAAATTGGTTGCTATATACCAGCAAGTAGTGGTAAGTTGGTGATTTTCAAGAACATTTTAACAAGAATCAATACTTTAGAAAGTATAAATATAGCACAAAGTACATTCATTAAAGACTGTCAACAACTGAGTAAATGTATTTACAATAGCAATAGAGATTCATTGGTTTTGATTGATGAATTTGGTAAGGGAACAGATGTTAATGATGGACCTGGGTTACTTGGTGGAATTATTAATTATTATTTGAACAAGAAAGAACAGAGCCCAATTGTCTTGTTATGTACACACATGACAGATATATTTAATAAAAATATGGTTGATACTGAAAATGCATTCCTAGAATTTAAACAAATGAAAATTATGATTTGGAATGAAAAATCATTTAAGTTAACATTCTTATACGAGCTCATAAATGGACTATCTAAAAATGCAAATGGGCTATATTGTGCAAAGCAAAGCGGAATTAATATTAAAATAATTGAAAGGGCACATAATATTTTGACAATGTTAGAAAAAGGTGAGAACATAGTTGATGAGCTTACAAAGCTTAGTGACCAAGAAAAAATGGTTTTTAAAGGTCATAGGAAACGTCTTAAAAAACTTCTAGAATTAAATTTTCAAGAATGGGAAATCCAAGATCCCAAAAAATTAAGGAACGAATTAATCAAAATACTGCAATAAATATTTTTTGCATAATGAAAATGTAATATATTAAAGTTCATATAGTTAGTAAAGAGCTAAAAAATTGTGTGATAAACTAGTTGAGTTTGACAGAACGAGATATTTTCTTACTAATACCAGTAAGTTCACCGGCATATGGACCTTGTTGGCCAGTATAAACGGCTCTAACAGACTTAAGTTTTTTCTTTGCAATGTCATACTTCTTTCTCTTCTTAACTCTGGCATTTCTGTTTTCTTTTTTTCTCTTAGCTGTTAACCCTTTATTTTTCATGATTTGATAACCAATGGCACGCTTACCACTTTCTCCAATAGATTCTTCCTCTTGTAACTCCAGTAATTTTCCATCTCTTGCTGCAATCAATGCATTTTTATGGGCATCCACACGACTTTGTTTTTTAGTACTTTTCTCTTTTTGAGTTGAGTTAAAAAATTCTTCCAGTTCTTCAGGTGTATGTTTTGAAGCTAATTCTTTAGTAGCAATTGTTCTCTCTTTTGCTTCATCTTTCTCGCTTGGCTTCGAGTAGATAAATGTGGCCATGATTGTTTATTCAAAGAATGATTAATACAAGAAAGACAAGACAAGAAAAGTCTACAACGTTTCTAATTCATGTTGAAAATTTTATTTTTTTTTTTCGATTTTCTTGTATCCTTTTTTTTTTTTTTGATGATTTACATCTCAGTAAGAAACCTGAATCTCAAAAAAATGAAAATTGATAGCCCGCTATACAAAAACACCTCCGAAGTCAAGAAATGACTTATTGGACATAAAAATTTAAAAATTAACTAATTTGTTATTTAGTAAGTTAAATAAATAGTGATTTATAATATCTTTCAAAAGAGTATTGATAAGATTTAAAAATTGTTGAAAATATATGAAAGATTCCATTTGGTTTCATTCAATTTACACTACTATACTTATCTAATCTTCTTCATCCCCATCATGATCAAGAGGTGCGATCATATTGTGCCATGTTTCACCGCCATATTTACATTCACTGATTCCGTGATCTAAAAATCCCACGTTGGAATAGAATGGAACAAGTTTAGCTTTACATAAAAGTGCAATGTTATCAGCAACATATTGTTGATTCATCTTTTGTAAATAATCTTTCAATAACAAAGATGCCAGTTTCTTACCTCTGTATTCTGGACTCACGATGACACTATGGATACCAATTGTCTTTCCCGAATCAAAATGGCCAGCTTTATCTGTCGGTGTTGGTGTATTGTGATCATCTTGAACACTGTCTTTGTTTTCTTCTTTATCTTTCAATTGAAGTTGTTTGAACTTTTCTGATTTATATTCTTCCTTCAAATTTCCTTCTGAGTCACACATTGTTGGAATAAAGGCTGGTGAAACTTCCATTGATTCATCTGTAACTGTTGAAGATAACATTTTGGTTCCGATGATATGGCCAATTAAAGTTTCACTTTTGATGGTGCTGTGATCTGGTAATTCAGATTCATGAACTGCCTCTGTATCAAACTCACGGACAAATAAGCCACTACAAAGTTCCGGACATGCTGTCAACCTGTATTCTATACGTAAGGCAGATGCACGCTCATGTGGTGGGAAACCCTCGATTTCCAACGCAAGCACTTGTGCAATATCTGTGAGGTTTAAAGGACGGATACAAAGATGCTGTGGACGAGACATTGTTGTTTGCTTTGACGTATCTAATTAGTCGGAGAGAAGACAAAGAATAATCAGAAAACAACCTATCGATTGGCATCGACACAGATGATTCTCATAATAGAATGAGCAATACTCGATCGCCTTCGCTGGATTTGACTCTGCCGAGTGCTGATGCAGTAAAAGTTGGGATTTTCTTTGGTTTCGGCAGCAAGAGACACCAACAGACAGAAACAAATGGCAGACGACGAACAAGTCTTAGCAGTATCCGGTGCAGCAGCCGAAACAACAGAACATGTTGCAGCAGCAGCAGCAGAATCAATGACTCTCCCACTCGAACTCATTGACGAATGTGTTGGTAAGAAAGTCAGAGCATATTTGAGAGACCACCATGTCTTTGAAGGCACTCTTGTTGGTTTTGATGACCTGGTAAATCTAGTGTTGGAAGATGTTGTTGATGTAGGTGGAAGCGTAAATAATGTTCATGAAAAGAGAATGCTTTTGAGTTCAAGGTCTCTGACCATGATTGCGCCATTAGAGTAATGCCTTTGGTTCTTCCTTATACTTTTTTTGTAAAACCCATATTCTGTATCTACACTTTATATATCTACTAATCGTTCATTAAATAAAGAAAACATTTTTATCGTTACCTGTTGATGGTTAAATTTTGTAACAGTTCACAGTGGTTTTCCTAAAATGGAAAGTGGCAAAACTGAAAAATTCATGTTTCCCTGTTATCTTTTTTATATACTCTCTTGCTTTTACTGCAAAAACGAACATCGATATATATGTATATATATAATTAACAAACTAATATCAATATGAGGCTCAACTTTAGTCATAATATGAATTTTTTTTCAGCCGATTTACCACCATCAATGACACTAGCTGATATGGCAGCTTACATTGAGGCTGAAACTAATTTGCCACCAACTCACCAAACTTTAATGCATAAATATATTCAATTGTCACCATCTAAGACAACAAGTTTAGAAGAATCAAACATAAGGGAGAATGATACTATTGTAATTATTCCTTTTGATCCAATTGCAGATAATTTAAATAGAGCTTATGATGAAAATCCAGAGTTTTTTGCTGATGTTACAATGTTGTATGTAAAGGTTTCCATAAACGGTTATGAGCTAGCTGCATTTATTGATACTGGTGCACAAAGATCTTTGATGACTCCTGCTTTGTGTGAAAAATGTGATTTAACTCATTTAGTTGATGAAAGATTTAAGTCACAAGTACAAGGTGTTGGACAAAAACAGAGTAACGGTAGAATACATTCAATTCCAATGACCATTGGCAGTGAAATTTGTAACACGAGTTTAACAGTTTTAGATATTGGTGGTGTTGGTTTATTGATTGGCTTAGACTGGATGAGAAGATTTAAAGTTAAGATAGATTTAGACAATAATGGTATTTTAGTTGGCAATACATTTGTTGAATTTTTAAGTGAATGGGAAGTTAAAAAGATGCAGACAGAATTCGGTATACAAGTAGACCAAATATTACAAAGTAAATCGGAACCTGCAGCAGTTCCTGCGTCTAATAATAACCCAACGATTACAAAGCCAGCTCAACCTTTCAAAAAACCTTCAGATAATTTAACACCTGATCAAAAACAAAAGCTTGATACTCTAATTAGTTTAGGTTTTGATAGAATATCAGCCTTACAAGCTTTGAACGCATGTGGGTGGAATGTTGATATAGCTGCTGGTATGTTATTTTGAATAATAAATATTAATCAGATTAGTTCTTTATGATCATGTATTTTTTATCGTGTATTCTTATTGTACAAATTCTATATTCTTTAAAGATGGGTGGTTCCTTATAACATTTTCATTTAACCCGGACCATAACCAATCAACCCTATTCGACTTATCACCCAATTTCAAATTAACTGGGAAACCCTCTACAAATTTTCTGTCATTATGGTTTGCACTGGAACTGTAACAAATAAATTCTTCAAATATACTTACATTTGACCATAATTGGACTTTCCGTAAACATGCAATAACCAAACTTGTGATTTGACCACCATTTGGACAATACATATAAATATTCCCACTATCTTTGCGTAAAATAATTTCAAGTATTTTAGTAACTTGGTCATGTGTAATTGGTATACCTCTATTTTTACCTTTATCTTTAGCCGATGAATCTGTTGAAAAATGTAAATATTGAATACTATTAGCTTCAATAAATTTTTTTAGCTCATTTAATTCAGCATTTGGTTCCATCTCATATATTGACTGAGGTGACAATGCAATTAGTGTATTCACTTGAAATAATTCTAAAAAGGGTATATTTTTAGATGTTGGTCGTGCTCCACGTGCCAGTGTTGAATGCACCCTATTATATTGATTTGGAGGAAATATTTTAAAGCATGACATGTTTATTAAATGGTTTAATTAGCTTTATAAGGAAGAAAAAGCAGTTATTGTCTGTACATTGTATCAAATCATGAATAATTCCAAAATTTATTTGCCACGTTTTACGTAAGCATATTTAGTTTTTTTGAGTTAAGAAACTCAATTAAATCTTGATGACAAGTTTGATTAACTATCTGCTTGTACAAAAAGACATCGACAATTCAAATGGATCCAGAGGCTATAGAAAACACATTGTCACATACTGCAGAAGGGGCAGCGGGTCCAAAAGAGGTCAAACATGACAATAAGACAGATGAATTGGTAACATCACTTGAGACTGGTGTTGACAAAGCTTTTACGTCGATTCAAGACTCAACTGTTACTAGTATTACCAAAATTCAAGGCATGGTTTCAGAAAAACTACCAGAATTACAAAAACAATGGAATGAAACAAAATTGCCACAACTTCCAGATGTAAAAGTCAATGATACCGTTACTAAGCTAACCAAAGATTTGAAACTTGATGAATATGTAAAAAAGGAGGATCTTGAGAAATTAAAGCAGCGTAGTGGTGAATTTCTATCCAAAGCGGGTGAAAACACTAATAAAGTTCTAGATGACATTGATGAAGACTTGGAAAAACTTGAAAATATGACAATTGATTATGCCACACAATTAGGTTCACAAATTGGCTCCTTCTTGAAGACTCAACTAAACGTAACTAATGATAAAGGTGATAATAAAGATGAACCCAAATTTGAAAAACCATCTTTTGGTTGGGGTTGGTCCTCATGGGGTAAACAATTAACTGAATTAGTTACCGGTGACTCACCACAATCTATTATTACAGATGAAAAGAAAACAGAATTATTATTCAATTTACCTAAAGGTATAAGTCCAGGTACAAGAGCTGAAAGTCAAGTTCACGAATTGCAAAGCGATTCCTCAGTTTATCTTAAAGCTATTGAAAGCGGTGAGTTCAAAGATTACAAATTAACCAATGAACAAAAGGCAGAATCTTCTGAGCTTATAAACAACACATCATTACATTTAATTGGTGTCTACAATGAACTGGTCAAAAGTAAAGGTGAGGAAGGTGAAGAGAAAACAATCAGTGATGATGATTTTTGGAAGATTTATTTTGGAAAGAAGGAACAAATTATAGAAGATGAACAAAAGAGAAAGGCATTACTAGAAAAAAGTAAGACTGTGGATGAAAACGAAGATGATGAGGATTTTGACTGGGATGAATAACTGTGTAAAGACCTTATAACTTATAACCTACCCTGTAACTTACGGGCTATACCCTAACAGTAACCAGCAATCAGTAATCAATAATCAGTAATTAGTACAATAGATAAGGTGGGTTAGTCGCGCTGTTTCATCATGATTTTGATTATTTAGAGTATTGTGTAATAATATTAACCATTGGTTTACTATGATTTGGGTGGCAACAAATACTCAAAACGCACACAGTCTCTTTTATTTCACAAAAACTAGTTTAAATTACAGACATGGAGACGCCGAATACGGGGATACTTCAAGTATCTCTTCAGCAACAGCTGAATAGTGTGAACTTTATTTTCAAATCCCTTGATGAAAAGGTCAACAATGTGATCGAATTAAACATAGATGATCTAAATAATACACCACTTGTTTTGCAATTTATTGAACAAATGTTACAAAACTTTTTTGGTATTATAAAAGAAATAGATACTTATTCAATGGACATTGTTGGTTTAGATAAAATAAAGGAAGCTTATTGTGACTTTAAAGCTTCTCTTCAGTTAGTTGAATACACACTGAAGAATGACAAACTAGATCCGCAATATTTACATGATTTGCATGTATGCGATAAATTACTATCAGAAAACATGTGGTGTTTCAAAAAAATGAAAGATCATATAAATGAAGCAGCCAGGTCAAGTTTTCAATCAAATATTACTTCCAGATTTAATTCATTACTTAATGGGGGTAATACTATTGTTCAAAAATCTAAACTAATCGAAAATGTGTCACAAACTCCAATATCTTCCTCTTCTCAATCATTATCATCACTATCACTATATCCTGCATCTACTCCGTTATTGTCAACCACTGGAGAAATCGAACACCCTAAAACAAAGGATATACACACTCCTAATACACCGAGATTTTCACCGTCTTCAACTGAAAATGAAAATGACTCAAAAACTTTAGATTTATATTCATTAAAAAAGTTTATTGATATTGAAACATTAATGGATATTTATAATAAATTTGATAGTAATGTTTTATTAGTAGATTTTAGACCATCAATGATATTTAAACAAAATCACATATCACTATTTTCAAATATTTTAAATATTGAACCACTTTCTGTGAAATCACATTATACTATGCAAGATATTTTAGATCACTCACTTTTATTGGCAACTACAAAAGAACAATTATCATTTAAAAATATTTCAACTTATGATTTGGTTATTGTATTAGATCAGTCATCCATTCACGGAAAAATGTCAATAGATTTAATCAGATTTATGTCGATAATTGATGAGAGAAATACTTCTATAAATTTTAAATTAAAAAGAAAGCCGCTAGTTTTGGATGGTGGTTTTGAAGAATGGTATTTCTTTATGAATAATCCCACTGTAGATCGTACTTCACGTGCAATGGATGTGAAGCCAATACAAATTAATAATTTCCATAACTACGTCCATACACAGCCGTTAATATCAAGATCACCATCTCCCACTGCACTTTTTCCTGATATTTCAATTAATAAATCAAATTCATTCAATTCAACTACCAAGCTTGGTACTTTTGACATACCTTCATCATATACTTTGCTTCAGAAGGGGGATCCAGTCAAGAATCCAAATAACTTGGTGCCTATACCATCAACATCAGCATCAACACGTGTACCAACGATCAACAAACCTCATTCAACATCTTCAAATTCTGGGATAATGAGATCACAAAGTCCAAGTAAAGGCTTTTCGTCTCTGAGTTTTGGAATGAGAATGTTTCCAGATTCAAATAAAGAAATACCATCTTTGAAAATGGAAGCACCGACTATCCCTAAACTTCAAGTATCTTCTATGAACACGCCAATCAGATCATCTTCACCCACAGCATCACCAATTTTAGTTTCAGGGTTAAAGAACTTGGGTAATTCTTGCTATATGAATTCTTGTTTGCAATGTATGATGGGTACAAAGGAATTAACCAACTATATTTTGCAAGGTATATACCATCAATTTGTTGCCAAAGATTCAAAATTAGGATCACGTGGTAAATTAACAAATGAATATCAAAAACTAGCAAAGTTAATGTTAGCAAATACCATAAAAAAAGTTTCAACAAACCCAAAAGACTTTAAATCTGTTGTCGGTAAAGTCCATGTTGCATTTAATAATTATGATCAACAAGATTCGGCAGAATTCCTTCATTTTATTCTAGATACAATTCATGAAGACTTGAATTGGTGTGCAAATAAAGAATCTTTACCTGCTCTATCGGATGAAGATGAAGCAAATAGAGAGCTCTTGCCAATTAGATTAGCTTCAACGATTGAGTGGGAAAAATATCTTAAAACCGATTATTCAAGTATAATTGAAATATTCTCAGGTCAATATGCATCACGGCTAGAATGTGGAAATTGCCATAAGACCTCTACAACATATATACCATTCAATATGCTATCAGTTCCATTTCCAATGAAAAATTCAAAACAGTTGAATTTGTATGACTGCATTAATGAATTTATCTCACCTGAAATACTAACAGGTGATAATGCATGGAAGTGTCCAAGGTGTAAAGTGTATAAGTCAACTAAAAAGCAATTGACAATCACGAGGTTACCCAGAGTTTTAATCATACATCTTGAAAGATTTTCAATAACAAAAGATTATAAATTTGTTAAAAACTCAGCAAAAGTCGATATACCACTAAAACTAAATATGAAAAATTATTGGCCGGTGATACGTGATGAACAAGAGCGAGCTGAGCTCCAAAAATTCCCATTGAGAGGTCAGGAAGGTGAATGGGAATATCAATTATATGGAATTATAAGGCATTACGGGACATTGAATGGGGGGCATTATGTTTCTGAAGTAAATAAAAATGGAAAATGGGTTAAATTTGATGATGATAATGTTGTTGCAAGTAATGTTGATTCAAGATCAGAAACTGATGGCAGTGCATATATATTGTTTTACGAAAAAGTACGTTAGGGGGGGTAGATCAAGTGTAATATTAACTTTAAATCAAATAGATGAATTAGATATAATTAACATAGATTAGATAGGATACAACTATATGCCGTATCTATATAATTACCAAATGCAATAAAACCCTTGCTCCGCACAGAAATTAACAGTAGTGGTGTGCGGGTGTGTGATGTAAATGTGACTGGCTTTTCAAAACGACGCACAAAACATAATTGAACCCAATTAGGAAAGTGCACGGAAACAAAATACTATTGTTCCGATTTCCGAAAATGGCTTATCTGGATCCGTCATGAATTTCACTTGATTTATTCTTAATTTAACTCTAATTTGTAGCTGTATTTATTTTATACTTCTAGTCTGAAGCTACCTCACACGTTCATCAAGCGTATATATCCATATACTTGTTGATTACAATACAGATTTTGTCTATTTTTGATATTTATTGAATTAATATATCATATTTTGACTCTATCTTATTTTTATTAGTTTATTTCAACTTAATTTAATCTAATTTATTTTAGTTTATTTGATTTATTCATTTTATTCATTTTATTCATTTTATTCATTTTATTTCAATTTCAAGATATAAATATTATATTCAGTTGTATCATCAATTTTAGATATTCATATCAACACATTCAGATCAACTTTATTTAAAAATTTCATTAGTCCGAGATTAAAATTAGAGTTTATTTTTGAAAGTCATCTGAAATTTAAATTAATAGTACGTACTATAGTCTTTACACTCACTACATCCATAGTATATAACATTTCTTTGATTTCCAATTACATTTCGTTCATATACTAATACTTCTATTATTTGCATTTTTGTCACAGTTTTAATTGGTAAATAACAAAAACAAATTAAGTCATTTTATTTGTAACTTATAACATTATCTTATAAATTACAATAAATTAACTTTTTAAATTAAACCCAATATTTTTTTCCAGATTGTTCAATAACTTATCAAAATTTTGTTGATTCAATCAACTAATTCACAAGAAAGCTTTTGAAATTGGTGTTAAATTTTAGAGCCCGAGTTCATTAAATTCAATAATATATTTTAGAAAGAACTTAGACGGATATCTCTCCATATTTCAAAGCTACAAAAAAATATTTATTAACTTATCTATTTATTTACACATTTATTATATTATATTTCTTGTACACTATTATACACTCTTCACATATCATATTATTTAAAATAAATCATGTCACAAGATCAACTAACATCATCTGAAGAGTTATCTGATTTCAATAATGAAAAGCTAAACAATATCGAATCTGCTCCAACATCGCCTGAAAGTGGAAATGAAAAAATTCATGATATTAAAGAGCATTCTTCACCTGTATTTCCTGGAAATGCAGATTCTTTAAATGAAAAGAAAGATGCTAAGGCTGAAAAGAAAGAAAAGAAAGAAAAGGAAAAGAGAGAAAAAAAGGAAAAAAAGGCTGCACGTACAATTAATTCTGCAAGTGGTGTTTCTACCACTGTCCCATTAACGGGTGAAAGACCAAAACCTGAACCACATGTTTCAATGGAAGATGATGTTTTATTGGCAATTTTTATCATTCTTTTTGATCACGATCCAGAAAGTAAGGGTATGACTGTTAAACAAATTTGTGATATTTTGATTGAAAAGCACCCAGAAATGTCCAAGCTATCATCAAAGACGTCAAATTTGGTTAGTGCTAAACTAAATGCATATGTTAAAAAGGTTGAAAAGGGTGATACTTCTATTCACTATGCTTTATCCAGAGACTGGGCAGATTCTTCTCCTAAAAGAATGGTTTATGTCTATCGTGGTATTTTATCCCCTGAATATCCTGCTTATGTTCAAAGAATTATTGAGGAGCATAGAGAAAAGGATGCTGCATCTGCAACAAATGCTTCAAGTTTAATGGCTTCTGACAATTTGGCAATTGAAAAGAATGATTTTGAAGCTGATATGAATGATGCGAATTTGGTCTATACATCGAAATTAAAAGCAAATGCCTATAAAATGCACAGTAAATCAAGTTCAAACAATTCTTCTCAATCTCCATTATCACATGATTTATCAAATGTTCAATCAATCTCACCAGCTGGTTTACAATTGAACAGAGCTTCACCATTCGGTAACGGATCAATTGATTTCGAAATTCCTCAACTTTCAGTTCCTTACTCTGTTGCTCCAGTCACCGCCTCACTGAATATTACAATGCCAATGAAAATTGATTCCCCCTATAATGAAAATGGTAAAATGGATGTAGATACAACAGATTTTTCAACTAAAAAGGGAAACCAATATTTATCAGTTATACCAGATTCTGATTCTGATGATGAAGTTTATAGTTCTCTTAAGGGGGGTTTTGATGATGACGATGAAGATGGAGAAACAAGTGTCTATGAAAACCATGGTTATTATAGACGGGGTTCAGAAATTGTCACTGAAAGGATTCCATCTGGATTAGGTAAGAGATCAAAATCAATTAGTTTTGTTAACAAAAGATCAAAATCAAATTCAGTTGGTTCAAGAAGTCAATCGGATTTCCAACAAAAAAACCTATTATCATCATGTTCTGACAACCAATCAAAGCGCATTATCACAGCTGCTGCATTAACACCAAGAGTCCCAAGGAAATCATTTGCAAATACTCCTAATGCTGCAGCCGCAGTTGCAGCATTAAGAGCCGTTGCCTTAGGTTCTTACACTGGATCTATTAATGATTCTGTTCATTCAATTACTAGTTCTATCATGTCAGATACCACTGTTGAACCATCGATCAGTGCTAAGTGGTTAGAAACTGTTAGATCGGGATTTTTAAATCAAGATATTGAGAGTCCAGAAAATGTTTCTTTAGCAGAGTTAGATATTTTATTCACTTGAAAACAACTAAAACCTTTAAATACCAAGAATGAAAGCATCTTTTATTTCATTCAATAACAACAATAATAATAATGAGCAATTATTTCTTACTTTTTACTATTGTATCCAATAAGTAAAAAGGAGGAAAAATTAAAAGAAAAATATTAAAATTTTATCTAGTCACAATGACTGTTATACTGAACAATGTTTTAAGGTTTATTTCTGGTTTTGGGTCTTTTTAATAAATCTGGGTTTTTTTATACACATCATTAGAACTTAATGATGACATTTATCCTCTTTACGTTTCTTAATGATTTATCATTTTAATGCTTTACTTTCAGTTCTTTTTATTTCACGGAATATCTGTGGTAACCTTATGTTTTTTTTTCTTTTCCGATGTTTTCAATTTGTAAATTAAACCATAAGTATAATTTATGTACATTCCCATCAATTATAATGATGTTAAGAGAACTAACAAATAATTCAGAAATAATTCAGACAAAAAAAAGTTTCAAATGGATTTCGATTCATTACGCGTACTAAAAAATTGGCATGAACTTTTCTATTTTTTTTCTATTGGAGATATTATCATTTTCCCAAAGTACCTTTTGCAGTTACGAAAACACTTAAGGTCCATACATGAGTGATCAACAATCAAAAGGTTGTTTTTTTGATCATTCTCTAGAGAATGTAATGCCATGTACTGAAACTCAGAAGAAGGAGGATATTTCTTGGGCTGATTATTTTCAAGAATTTAAGAAAAATCTACAAACAGCGTTTAAAGATATTCAAGATAATGATATTGATGTGCTCTTTAGCAAATACCAAGGAGAAAATGATCCCCTTTTTTGTGCTATGCAAGATTTTTGGGCTCAAGGTAATGAGATTAGATGGATAGACGTGCATCGTGTTCTTAACAAAAGAGAATCAGAATTACAAGCACCAAAAACTCCTATGTACAAATATCAAAGTCGTAAAAGACATGTGGGGGCTATGTTAGACGGAAATAATTCCAAATATTTTAAAGGTGCAAATAGTTTAGTTACAAAACTAAAATCTCAAGCCATTACAAAAAGTAAAAAGCCAAATTATTCACCGGTTACTAATCCAATTACCCAGTCAAATTGTAATGATACCCAAAATGATAAAGCCCTTTGGAAAAAATATATTGGAACCTTCAATATTTCGTGTTGGTGTACTCGATCTATTTACAGTTTAAAATCGATATACTCTGAGAATAGATTGATTTTCAGTAAACCGGCAAAATCAGATATTGTTTATGTTAATCATCAAACAGAATCAAATAATTTTCGCCGTGAAATGGGTAGAGTATCTGAAGAATTTGCAGAAATTATTGCACCATTACTTGATGAAAAAGCTGTCATCTTTGAGAGCAAACTCTTTTTTGTGGAAGGTGAAAAGTTAAGTACTGGCGATAGTTTTGTTATACGAACTGATTGCTTTTTGTCCGAATATATTTTTGAAAGTAATGACTTGGATGATAATAATGACAATTTAGATATGCAGCAGCTGAAGGCCATGAAGGATTCAAATGGGACTATTGATGCAAGTACAAGGTTAAAAAATTCAATGATGAGGTTATTTACTAAAATTAATCTGAAATCCGTCAAAGACATTGACGATAGACGAAGGAAAATTGCTGACCTATCTGATGACATTGATGATGATTTACATTTTGAGGAATTACAGAAGATAAGAGAAAATAAGGGCGGCATTGGTAATGATGACGAGAGTACTGTTGAAAATTCAGATACTGATGAACTATCAATGAATCAAGTTAAAGATTTGTATAAGAGTACAGAAATGAATAATCTTCAAAATAATATACCCGAGAGTATACCAAATGATTTTAATATTGAGCTCAGACCGTATCAAAAACAAGGTTTGAGTTGGATGCTTCAAAGAGAAAAAGAATATGAGTTGATTGGCTTAAATAATAATGCAATTGGTGATACAGAAAAAAACGTGATCATACAACAATTAAAAAGCGCAGAAAGTACAGTCAACCCATTATGGAAAGAGTATACATGGCCAACATTGCCACAAAGACTACAGCATTTAGAGTTACCTAAAAACTGTAATGATAGTTTCTATTTGAACCTTTATAAAGGCACATGTTCATTGACTAAACCTCGGCTCAGATCATATTGTAAGGGAGGCATTCTTGCAGATGAAATGGGATTAGGTAAAACTATCACTACATTATCACTTGTTTTATCATATCCCAAAGACACACATTATGAAACGTTACCTAATGGACACGCAGAGAAAGTTGATAATTACGCATTTAAAACAACATTAATAGTTCTTCCAATGGCATTACTCACACAATGGGAACGTGAATTTATCAAAGTCACAAAGGATTTTAATAAAAAGCGTTGTTTCATTTATTATGGTTCTGAAACACTTGGCAATCTAAAAAGTTTGTTGTGTGGTCCAAACCCACCATCGGTGGTTCTCACAACTTATGGAACTATTCAATCCGAATGGTCAAGAATGGAATTACGGGATAATGATACTGGATTATATTCTGTTAAATTTTTGAGAATTATTTTGGATGAAGGACATAATATTAGAAATAGGACTACTAAAACAGCTAAAGCCATTTATGATTTGAAAGCTGATAGAAACTGGATATTAACGGGTACTCCAATTATTAATCGTTTGGAAGATCTTTTTTCCCTTGTTCATTTCCTAAATTTACGTCCTTGGAGTTATCATGCATTATGGAAACAATGCATTTCTGTGCCCTTTGATACTGGTAACGGGGTTGATATTGCACTTGAACTACTCAAATCCATTTTAGATCCGATTCTTTTAAGAAGGACCAAAAATCAAAAGGATTCGGAGGGTAATTATCTAGTTACTTTGCCAGAAAAAGAAGTGGTTATTGAAAAATTGGCATTTAATCAAAGAGAAGAAAATATTTATAACTGGCTTAAAGAAAGAGCAGTCAACTCATTTAATGAAAGTTTTAATTCGGGTTTAGTTTTTAAAAATTATTCAACCATTTTGACACAATTATTAAGATTGAGACAAGTTTGTTGTTATGTGGATCTCGTAAAACTTCCTTCTGATGATAGTGTGGATGACATGACAATACCAAACGATTATCCTGATAGAAAACAACAAAAGTTCAAGAATCAAGCTGATGATGAAATACTAAATTTAATTGAAGTTATTGAAACCAATGAAAAACAACAAAGGATATCAAGTGATGAAATCAATAGATTAAAAGGTGAAATTTATCAACAATATCAATCATTTGATGAAGTAGAATGTTCAATCTGTACTGAGCCTATTGATATTGATACTTGTATAATAACTGAATGTAAGCATTGTTTTTGCATTGGTTGCTTAAATGAATATTTTGAATTTCAAATCAAACATGAAAAGCCAACCGGTGTGGACAACGAAATAAAAGAAGCCAGTTCGAAAATGATGCTATCTACATCCAGAACTCACAGAGGGAGGAATGCACACAATTATTTAAATGACTTAATATTGAAGGCAGAGGAGGTGTTTTGTCCTATGTGCAGAAAGAAAATCAATAGGAATAGATTATTACGAACGGCCTATATAAGAAATGGTGTTACTAACAACTTTAACTTGGATACTAGTGATGTTTTCCTTACTCAGAAAGTCTGTGGAAATATACAAAGAAAATATTATGTTAGGCCATTTGTACCAAACGAAAAGTCCTCTAAAATTAATGCGTTGTTAATCCACTTAGAACAAATTAGAAATGAATCACCTGGTGAACATGTTATTGTCTTTTCACAATTCACAAGTTTTTTGGATATTATTTCAGATGAATTAGAAAAATACGTTGGCGAATTTAAAATTCAAAAGTTTGATGGTAGATTGAATTTAGAACAAAGACAGAAAATTCTAAATGAATTTGAACAACCAATACCTGCTGCTGAACAAAAAATTTCCATTTTATTATTGAGCTTGAAGGCCGGTGGTGTTGGATTGAACTTAACTGTTGCATCTAGGGCATTTTTAATGGATCCACATTGGAATAACGCTACTGAATTTCAGGCCATTGATAGAATACATCGTGTTGGACAAACAAAAAACGTCAAAGTCGTTAGATTTATCATGGGTAACAGTATTGAAGAAAGAATGTTAGCAATCCAAGAAAGAAAAAACCAACTAGGTGAAGCGTTGACTATTACAGATGAAGAAAGAAGAAAGAGAAAGCTGGAAGAGTTACAAAGTTTATTCAAAGAATAGTTTCTTATGTTATAATTTTACATAATTATTATAAAGTCTTTCTACTATCTCTTTTAATAAAAAACAAAATAATTTTCATCCAAAACCGTTTGATTGGAAACTTTATTACTTATAATCCAACTTTTTATTTTAGCTTTATCAATAAAAAGGTGGTAGTTATTATCTTGTAGAAATATATAATGATCACTATACTTGAATTTATCTTGATAGTAATCCATATCCTTGTTTTTCTTACTATTATCATAAATCACTTCCATAAATGATAAAGATAACAAAATGTCGTCTATCCTAAATCCCGTTTTTTCACTAATCATTTGTAGTGTAACATGTTTTTTTGTGGAAAGGTAACCATAAGTGAAATTCAAAGCAATTGTTCGACACCAATATTTTAAATATGTCATTTTACCTAATGGTGATAGAGGACGTTCAGGGCCACTTATTTGTTGCTCATACTTGGATAAATTATATGAGAAATCAATCAATTTCGTACCTAGATGGCGTTGTTGATAACACGGCAATACACAAATACAGGATAAATTATTCAGTTCCCATGATAATAGTTCTCTTGAGTAAAATCCCATAGGAACTTCGTGTCTATCTAATGTTTGATATGCAACATAAAAGTCAAAATATTCAAGATGATAAAAAATTGATTTGTTATCTAAAAAGAATTTGGCCATTAGACACATGCACTGACAAAACAATTTGTGGTTTAACCCTTTTACCTTTCTAATAACCAATTTCCCATCATTATACATAACTTTTCCTGGCAATTTATTTTTAAAACGACAACAATTGATATGTTGTTCCATTTCTAATTGAATATCTGTGAACTTAAAGCAATATGGACAAACTTGTAGCACATCCAGCCACGGTTCTTTTGCTTTTGAAGCAAACTTGAATTGACTTGGTAGTAATTCTGTGGATTTAAAAACTGAAAGTCTCGTTGTTGGTGCATTACCTCGTGATACCGCAGAAGTGGTATTGATGTTATTGTTGTTATCCTTAAAAGCTAGTGTTGTATAAAATGTATCATCAACTTTATTAAATGACGGTTCTTTAAACAACGCAGAATTCCCATACCAAGTATCAAACTCATACCTTCCTAAACGAATTCTTGATATGTTTCTATAATCCAAAAATCCATATTCATCCTCTATGTTTTCATCTTTACTGTCTTTTTTTCTAGGTTCTAATTTCTCGATTCCTGGATTATTTCTAGATGACCTTCGAAGAGGCTTTTCATTCACATTTTTACCGTTTTCCAATATATTCGACATAGAAAGAAAATATGATGTCTTTCTTTTCCCAATTTACCAAATGAACAAGACACGCAGATGAAAAGCATCTAATACACTAGTACTTTATATTAATAACCCAGGTAAATAACACTTCAGAACATGAATGCGCTTCCAAGTTTTCAGGCTGTGCTACATGTAGTTAATATTTTTTTTTTCAGTTCTTTGAAAGAATTTCTTCATTCCGACTTTAATTGTTTTTCCTTGTAAATTTCAAATCAAAAAGCCTGTTCTTTTATAAAAAGAAATAATTTTAGTTTGCATTCTAAATGGCAAAGAAAAGTTTCTATGGGAAGGCTCAAGACGGTCTTTCTGATGTAAACGATCGGAATGACTTAAAAGAAGACACTCAGAACAGTACATCGAATACTAAAGATGAAATCAATACTATGAGCATCATTGAAAAAGAAAAATCTACCAGAAAGAGAAGATTAAAGCAACAATTGATTGAACAACATAAAGAAAAAATTTCAAGAAAAAAGAAAAAGAGATTGGACAAATATATTGAACATCAACTCAAAAGAGAAGAAAAAGAGCTTTTGTTTAAAAAATTAGAAGAAACTAGGATCGACACCTCCATTTTGAAATCAGCAAAACTTATTGGTACAGGTGATAAAAAAACCAAGAAAGAGAAAATCCTTGAAGCGCTTGAATTGGAAAGACTTGAAAAATCCACTGACGAGACAAGAGAATTATTATATGAAGAAAGAAATGTGAAAAGTTGGAGTGATTTACTTGAAGATAATGAAACCAGTAAATCAGTTAAAGTTGAGAAACCAGAAGCTAATCATGAAAGTGGTGAAGAAGAATTTAAAAGTACATCTGCAGCAAGCACTGGTTTCATCGACTATAGGCCTGCCCAACCATTTTCTGGTATGGGCACAGGTTTTGGTTTTAATAATATTGAAAAAGTTGCACCGAAGAAGACAAGAAAGAAAAATTATTCATGGAGAAGTAAAATTGAAGAAGATGAGAAAAAGAATAAACAGGATGAAGATGAAATGGATTTCATGAGTGGCAGTTCTGATGAAGAAGTTGAAGATGATAGTGGTGATGAATTGAAAGAAAGTAAAAATGGTGAAAGTACTGATGAAGAAATTGGTAATGACATTGAAGTTGCTAATGTTCATGAAATGAAAGAAAATAATGAAGAAAGTGAAGACGATGATGAGGAGGATGAATCCAGTGAAGGGGAATCCGATGACGAGTCATCCGATGAAGATAAATCTAGTGATGAAGAAATTGAGGTTGAAGTCAATATTAAAAAAGAACACACTAAAATAGCTAAAGATTTCAAAGAATGGGCAGAAGAACAAGTACGTAAAGCGGAGGGTAGAGAAGCATTTACTGCACCAGTTGGTCCCCAATTAGATTACAAGCCTATTGTACGTGAAGAAGATTTAGAAGATGGATTGAAAGAAGATTTTATTCCAATCAACGAAACTTTAAAAAGGAAAATTGTCACTGTTAATATTATTAGAAAAGAAGAAATCCAAGCAGCAAGATCACAGTTACCAGTTTATGCGGAAGAAAGTAGGATTATGGAAGCAATTCATCATAATGATTGTGTTATCATTTGTGGTGAAACTGGTTCGGGTAAAACTACACAAGTGCCACAATTTTTGTTTGAATCGGGTTATGGTGTCTCAGGGTCTGAAACACCTGGTATGATTGGGATTACCCAACCTAGAAGAGTTGCAGCTGTTTCTATGGCAAAAAGAGTTGGCAATGAATTGGGCAATTATTCCAATAAAGTTGGTTATCAAATTAGATTTGATGCAACTGTAAGTGATGATACAGCTTTGAAGTTTATGACAGATGGTGTTCTTTTGAGAGAAATGATGAGTGATTTCTTATTAACAAAGTATTCTGCATTAATAATTGATGAAGCTCACGAAAGAAATGTTAATACAGATATTTTAATTGGTATGCTTAGTAGAGTTTTAAAACTAAGAAGGGAATATCATGAAAAACAGCCTGAAAAATTTTCACCATTAAAATTGATTATTATGAGTGCAACCTTAAGAGTTAGTGACTTCAGTGAAAACAAAGTTTTATTTGATGTACCGCCACCAATTTTAAAGGTGGATGCAAGACAGTATCCAGTTTCCGTTCATTTTAATAAACGTACAACGGTTGATTATACTAATGAAGCATTTAGAAAAACTTGTAAAATTCATAAAAAGTTGCCAAAGGGTGCTATTTTAGTATTTATGACGGGTAAAGCAGAAATCACTGCAATGGTTAAGAAATTAAGAAAAGAGTTCCAATTCAAAAATGAAAACCAAAATAAAACGAAAGATGAACACGATGATGAATTACTTGATGTTAAAATCAACGCAAATAATGCTGACATTGAAGTTGAGGAAATTGATTTTAATGTAAACGAAATTGAAATACAAGAAGATTATAATGAAGATGATGAAGAAGTGGAAGAAGAAGGTTTTGATGAAACATTAGAGGAAGGTCAAACAGAAAATGATCCATTATATGTATTACCTTTGTATTCATTATTACCAACAAGTGAACAAATGAAAATCTTTGAAAGCCCACCAGCTGGTTCCAGACTCTGTGTTATTGCAACAAACGTTGCAGAAACTTCATTGACAATTCCTAATGTCCGATATGTTGTTGATTGTGGAAGAGCAAAAGAAAGAAAATATGAAGAAGAAACTGGTGTTCAATCATTTGAAATTGATTGGATTTCAAAAGCAAGTGCAGATCAAAGATCTGGTAGAGCTGGTAGAACTGGTCCTGGTCATTGTTATAGATTGTACTCATCCGCCGTTTATGAAAGTGAATTCCCACAATTTTCCAAACCAGAAATATTAAGAATGCCAGTTGAAGGTGTTGTCTTGAATATGAAGAGTATGGGCATTCAATCAGTTTCTAATTTTCCATTTCCTACACCGCCAAACAGACAAATGTTACAAAAATCAGAACAATTATTGAAGTATTTAGGTGCATTAGATAAAGACAAATTACAAATTACATCAATTGGTAAAAAAATGAGTTTGTTTCCATTGAGTCCAAGGTTTTCTAAAATTTTATTAATTGCAAATCAACAAGGTTGTTTGCCTTACATCATAGCATTGGTTTCGGGTATGTCTGTTGGTGATCCATTTTTGACGGAGTATGATTTAGGTATTCAAGTTAATGAAGCCTCTGAAAAGAATAGTAATAATGATTTAAAGGATGATTATGACGATGTAGAAAATGCCATGACGCAATTTGATTTAGAAAATAGAAGAAAATTAAGACAGAAGTTTAACAAATCAAATGAATTATTCTGTAAACTTGATAAGCATAGTGATAGTCTCAAACTTTTATCAGCAATCTGTTCAAGCGATCATATTCCAAAGCCAAAAAGAGCTAAGTTTTACCAAGACCACTTCTTAAGGGAAAAGCAAATGAATGAAATTGAAAAGTTGAGAAAACAGTTAACATATATTGTCAAATTAAATACAATGAAAGAAAGTATCGCAGTTTCGGCTAAAGTTACCGATGAAGAAATGAAATTAGCTAAACCATCTAAGAAACAAGTTCAAGCCATTAAACAAATGATTGCAACTGGTTTTATTGACCAAATTGCATTTAGATTTGATGTGATTGATAAAGAATTCAAGTTATCAAATAATATGAAAATTATGAATGTCCCTTATATCACACCAGCTTATATGAATCAAGTTTCACATGAAAAAGAAGACTCTTTTATTTACATTCATCCTTCAAGTGTTACCGTAAAGAGTGGAACGGCTCCAGAATACCTAGTTTATTCACACTTGCAAAAAAGTTCTAAAACTGGAAAATCCACCAAAATTAAAATGCTTCCATTGAACGATATTGGTTCATTGGCTCTTTCCAACGTCGGAAAAAGTTCAGGTTTGATTACATATTCCAAGCCACTGGGTAAACCTGTTATTTCGGTTGATGAAAATGGTATTGAAACCAGAGAATGTCATGTTGTTCCCCGTTATGGTGCAAACTTGGCTGTTTCTACTGGAGGTGTCGACCTTGCACCGCAAAGAGTGGTACAAAAAAAACTTTGTGGCGCATGGGAAATTTGCTAATTTTTTAATTTTCGGTTTCTCAATTTTATAGGTGTTGATTTCTTGTGTAGTTTTCTTGTGTACAGTAAAAATATATCCTGTTTGTTTTGCTAAAACCTTAATTAAATTCTAAACGTGCATGCAAGCTTCTGTTTTTATTACATCTGGTTTATAATTTACGCAAATGTCTACCGAGTGTTTTGCAAAGTCTATGGAAGACCTACTTTATGTTTACACACAATTGGATTTTGCTGGTGTCCTTACATGTCGTTTTTCCAATAAAGAAACCTTCTATGAAGATAAAATTGAAAAGATCAACTACTCTTATTTGAACTTTCTTGATAATAATACCGAACTAGATGATTCTTTTAAAACATCTTTAAAGGAAAAGTTTGAAAATGGTCAGTACACGTCGATTTATGATATATTTCATGACCTCAAAGTGGCATCCATCACACAATTATTACAATATGAAAACAACTCTATTGTTTATTCTAAAATTGATAAGTTTTTCAAAATTTCAACTGAAATATTATTAAGAGAAGCAATCAGGCTCGGTTCTTATCTAAAAAATGCTAAAAATGAAGACGAAAAATCAAATCAAGAAAAACCTACAGATTCAGTTCAAGATAATGAGACAGAAGTTAGAGATGGAGATAAAATTAAAGAACAATTAATGCAAATACAACCTGTTGAATCTGCAGATAACCTTTCAAGATCACTTGAAAAAGATTTTGAGATAATTTCTTCAATGTTTTATGACAATGCAGGGAAAGCACTGTCAATTTTTGCGACTGGTAATATACCGTTTTTCTCATCCTTAAATAATCACCAATCAGAATTGGATGATCGTGAACCAATCATTGATCCTTCTTTAGGTATAACAGTAACTAATGTTATCCCTAATATTTCATTACCTTCTAATGAAAATTTCTCGAAATTTGCTGAATCCAATATTAAAATACCAAATATTAGACAGATACTAGAAAATTATATGCATCCAAACTGGCTAAGGTTAATCTCTTCGCAATGGTTGAAGCACGGATCTGGTTTGACATCGCTGAATTTTAGTTTTGCTCCAACATATGATGAAACACAATCGATTATCTCAAATGACTGGAAAGGTTTAATTTGGTGCGAGCAAATAGGTTTCAAGAAACTAGTAGAAGCAAAGTTGAAATATAATAAACTCCTCGAAAATAAAGATAAAATAGATGATGAGTATGACCTAAAAGGTAAAACGGATAATGGAACATTCGATGAGATTAGAATAAATCTTGATGAGGGTACTGATAAGGATACTGATAAAGGTGATGGTAATGTTAATGATAATGAAAATATTGATGAAAATATTGAGGAAAATTCAAATGAAAAGGTTGACTTGAAAAACATTTTACAATTTGATGCAAATAAATTAGTATCAGATGATGAATTTACAATTGTTGAATCGAATAACGTCCAATCGACAATCAGCAATTTACTCACTGACTTGAGTCAGCTACGTCAAGATAGAATTGAAAAACAAAAGAAACGTGCACGTTACAATAAAAATATCTTAGGGACAGGGAGTAAAATTGTTAAACCATCGAATGATGAAATTAAACTATATAACAAAATTAGAAGACTTATTACTGGATTAATCGAATCAAAGAACATCAAACCTGATGATTTGTCTATTGAAATTGATAAAAGAATTCCTGTTTTACAACATACTTATCAAGGTACTTTACCTGCGTCATTTGCTGTGGGTAGCAATAGACCTACAAAGTATAAAAGAAGAAAATAACTTATTGAAAATTCATTTCATTAGTAAAAGTATATTATGTATATTTGTATAATATCTATGTGTCTTTAACTATTCATTATTTTTCGTGGAGGTGTTTTGTCCTATCTATATTTCGGTTTCGGTTTGGTCATTATTATCTTCGGATATTTGCTCCTCTTCAGAAATAACTACACTTTCTTGAACGCTTAGAGTACTGAGACCGATGATGTTGTTTTCAGGAACATCATCATCAACAAATGAACTTACAATGGATCCATTTTCATCTTGCTCAAGTTTAATATTACCAATATATGTTCTATCAAAATCATATACTTTAAATATCATTCCAAAGGGTGTAAAAAGGTTGAACTGAAGTGAATTAGTATTTAAGGGATCTGTTAATCTTTGGTTTTTAATGTACCTTTGGAATCCAAGAGAAATATCGGTAAGTAATTCTCGGAAAGCTGAGTCGGCCTCTTCCGGATAATCTGACCAGAGATTATATTCTGTACTTAACAATACAGAAAATGTTAATGAATAGCCTTTTTTTACTAGAAATATACCATTTGTCAATGGGTCCAATTTGATTTGTTTTAAATCAAGTAATTCATGATGAAGTTCATACTGTGATGTAGTTGGAAAACAATCAATATTGTTATTAATCAAAGTTTTAGGTGTTTTCCATATTGAGTGTTTACAAAACTCACTACTCTCAAGATCAATAACATATTCACAAGTTCTCCACTCATAAACATTACGTATTAATGGAGCTTCTTCGTCATAGTTACAGTAGTAATTAATTGTAGTTGACCTTGGTAAGCCGGTCAAATCACAAATCTCACCATTGCCTATTCTCTGCGAAACATATTTCGTGCCATCTTCTAATCTAAGCAATTCAAAATCGGATTCAAGCAAGTATGGATTCTTGACCCCTTTTTTTTGGTAGTACGGCACGGCATCAAAATCATTTGAATCATCATTATCTGACCATGCTCCAAGTTTATAATCATAAACTGCACCTATATCGGTAGGGCCTATATCTCTATGAAACTGATGAATATCATTATCAAAACTTAGCATATAAGTCCAATATTCTGTTTTTTTGATTGCAATTACATTTCTCATATTAAAATTATAATTCTGGATAACTTTAATTGCAAAATATTTTTCTTCCTCTAGTTCAGCTGCTGTCAATTCATGATTTATCAGTAAATCATCATCATCGTTCAGATTAGGAATAAAGCATTGATAGCTGATTGGTTCTGATTTAATATTATATGCCGTGAAATTTAAATCATTAAAGTTAGATACCACATTTGAATCTTCATCATGATTATGCTGAACGACATGGTATTTTTGCTCGTAGGATGACCCACAATGTACATAAATTAAAAATTGAGAAAATGCTAAGAAAAGGGCGTTGAATTTTGGCATTATATCTGCTCTATAATCTTTGAAACATTAAAACCATGTGCAGTAAGTAATAGATCATAAATTTGATTAATCAATTAGCAGCGGTGGATCGGCAACCACAGAATTGATTGCGCCCTTAAAAATGTGCGGACGAAGCCACATTACATTTCAATTAGTAATCGTTACATCACGTTGGAACCTATTCCATTGAGCACTGAGTTTTGTTTATCTCCCTTTTTCAGTATACAAAAATTGAATGTTCTTAACTGTTCGTAGTTTACGTCCAATTTTATTTCTTAAAAATTCAATAGCATTGACAAGTTTCAATTTCATAAAAAACAAGCATTCAAACCGAAAAATGACAACAGTTCCTGAAAAACAAGCAGTTATTTATTACGAACAAAACGGTGATCCAGATGTTCTCAAGTATTCAACTGATTTTCCAACTCCAAAAATATCAGATTCACAAATTTTAGTTAAAAATAAGTATGCTGGTATTAATTTCATTGAAACTTATTTTCGTAAAGGTATTTATCCTACCACTTTTCCATACATTCCAGGACGTGAAGCTTCGGGTGAAGTTGTTGCAGTTGGTGATAAGGTTACTAATTTTGCTATTGGCGATAAAATTGCATATCTTGGAAATGGAAACTTTGCACAATTTACAAATCTGGAATCAAAAAAGGTCACAATTATTAATTTAGGTAAAGATGCAACAGATGATCAGCTAAGGTTATATGCTGCGTCATTAATTCAAGGGTTAACAGCGTTGACTTTTATCAATGAATCGTATGAAGTTAAGCAAGGTGATTATATCCTTGTCACTGCTGCAGCTGGTGGTGTTGGTTTGATTCTTGATCAATTAATTGGTAAAATTAAGAAAGCTCATGTTATTGCAGTTGCTTCAACAAACGAGAAGTTAGAAAAAGCAAGAAATAATGGTGCCGATTTCCTACTCAATTCGTCAGAACTTTCATATGATGAAATTGCCACTAAGATCTTAGAAATTACCAATGGTAAAGGTGTTGATGCGGTCTTTGATTCAATTGGAAAGGATTCTTTTGAAATGGATATGAAAGTTATCAAACGTAAAGGCACAATTATTTCTTATGGTAATGCATCAGGTACCGTTCCACCTTTGTCGATTAACAGATTAGCATCAAAGAATATTAAACTTTTGAGACCACAATTGTTTGGCTACATCACTGAATCTGATGAATTCCAACATTATACCAAAACTCTTTTCGACTTCATTGACGCTGGAGATTTAAATATTGACATTTTTGGTGTTTTTCCATTAAGTGAATATCCAAATCTCACAATTGACATGGAAGCTAGAAAAACTACTGGTAAACTTTTATTAAAAATTCCAGAAGCAATTTAAGTAACAAACTGTTTATAATTTAACATATTCTTGTTATAGTATTGTACTTTAGTATGTTTAGTATGTTTGTTAATTCGTATTATTAATACTGTAGTACAAAAAAATAAACCTCCGATGCCGGGAATCGAACCCGGGTTGATTCGGTGAGAGCGAACCGTGATAGCCACTACACTACATCGGAGAATAGTGATGTATATTGTAGTTTTCAGTATATCATATGGTAAAATTATAGTTAAATCTTTATGAAAAATAAGCAGGAGAATTTCATTCAATAACTAATACAATATAAGGTAGTAAATAAAATCTATAAAAATGAGACCATATTGGTAAATAACAATGTCTTATCTCAAGGAGTCATTTCTTTATATTTTATAACAATCACTAGTTTGTCTATATGAGGAGGTATTTGCTTCTTATTATTTCCTGTAGTATTTATATGATGTTGTAATGTATTAACTCTGATAAGAGGATTCATGATTATATTATAAGTTAATTAATTAAAAGGAAAATATAAATAAGCATATAAATACTACAGGAAATAATAAGAAGCAAATACCTCCTCATATAGACAAACTAGTGATTGTTATAAAATATAAAGAAATGACTCCATATGGCACTACATCATACTTGATCAGTGTAATTTTACTTCTACATAATGACCTTGTTCAAACACAAAGTTTGCTTGCTTTTGGTTTATGAAAATATATACATATAAAATATAAAGTGTACATACTTTTTTATGGTAGTGAATATCCTTTTAAATAAATTAAAAATATAGTTTTAGTAAAATGTAGCATTAGTATTGGGCAACTGTT
>JAJLVN010000010.1:51645-78045 GCA_030570315.1 Pichia sp. NRRL Y-12827
ATTATATTATAAGTTGATTATTTAAAAGGAAAGTATAAATAAGCATATAAATACTAAAGAAATAATAAGGAGGAAATACCTCCTTATATAGACAAATTAATGATTGTTATAAGAATATAAATAGATCACTTTACATGGCACTACATCATACTTGATCAGTATGATCTCATTTCTACGTAATGATCTTGTTTCAACAGTTTCTATTATAGCCTGTAACTGGCGTTGAGAGACAACAATACTTTGAGGATGTTATTTTGACAAAGGCAAAAAGGGATCAAAATTAATAAATTCCTTGTTAGCTCAGTCGGTAGAGCGTTCGGCTTTTAAGAATTCTTTAAGAAGTCGACCGAAATGTCCAGGGTTCGAGCCCCTGATAAGGAGTTTTATCATTATTTTTTTGTATTGTCATTAATTTTTGATTTTTACATTCAGATACTTCTTATTCTACCAACTTAGTTTTTTCTTCTTTTTATTATCGTCTATTTTTTTTTTCAGAGGCTTTGAATCAATTCGAAAAATCATTTTTTTTATACATAAATAAAGAAATAAGATGTTGGATAAGTTATACTTGTTTGTAAATTCAATTGGAGTTTCAACTGCCAGATTTCAAGATACATGTGTTATTTTACTATTTCTTTTCATAATTCATCAAATATTTAATAATTTTAGTATTATTAATAGAGTTAGAGCTTCATATTCCATCAATCCAGTTTTCTTTAATAATTCAACTTTGGAAAAACCAATATGTATGAAGGATTTTGTTTATGAAAATGTCCCAGAATTTAGAGAAAATGCTAAATCATTATTTAATCCGTTTTTATACAATGGTCATTTACAAACTATATTTGCCGGTATTAGAACATTCAAGAACTCTGATATTTTGTATTTCAGAAGGCAAATTAAATTGCTTCCAGATGGTGGATCTGCTGCATTAGATAATATTATTCCGAAGGAAAAATTTGATGGAGTTAACCCGAATGAAATCAGAACGCCAGAAAACCAACCAAGATATCTGGACAAATATACGCGTTATATGTCAGATGAAGAGATTAAGAATCAAAATTCAAATGATTCAGGAGCTATTCTTATTGCTTTAACTGGGTTATCGGGATCTTCGGCGGAATCTTATATTAGATGTTTTTTTAAGAGGTTATCTGATAATAAATCATTTGATTTATATGTTTTAAATTCAAGAGGTTGCGGTAATTGTAATTTGTCAACACCTAGATTATTTTGTGCATTATGGACGGAAGATATTAGAACAGTTGTTAAATTTTTCAAAAGACAGTATCCAAATAAGAAAATTTATTTATTTGGGGTTAGTCTTGGTTCAATTGTTTTAATGAATTATCTAGCACAGGAAGAAGAAAATTCCAATGTTGACTTAGCAATTGCATTTGGATCAATTTGGGATTTACGTGGGTCATCATATTTCCTCGAAAATGGTATCATTTCATCAATATTTTACTCAACTGCAATGACTTTCCCATTAATCAAATTAATTAAGTATCATTCAACAAAATTATTAAATGATTTAGTCTTTAAAACTCAATATGATAATATTAATAAAATTTGGAAGCTAAAAGATTTTGATGATATTTTCACATCAAAAATGTTTGGATTTACATGTGCAGATGATTATTATTTAAATGCATCACCAATTAACAGAATTTATAAAATTAAAACGCCATTTATTAACATTAGTGCACTAGATGATCCAATTACAGGTGGTTTAGATGTTGGAGCATTGCCGATTGACCAAGCAAAATATAATCCATTTATTTCAATGATTAATACGACATTGGGTGGACATGTTGGATTTTTCAAATGGAATAATGAACGTTGGTATGCTGAACCATTAGCTAAATTAATAAGTAAATTTCATGAGAAAGTTACATCACAAGATAATTATCAAGTTCTAGTTGATGATAAATATATACCAAAGGCCGTGTTTGTTGATGGAAAATTACCAACACATAAGAAATTATTAAATTAAAAAAAAAACTTTATCGCATTCCCCACAATTAATCTATCTTTGTGATTGATATTTTTATATAGCATACTCCAATAATATTTTATTTATAGTAAAGAAGCATTCTATTTAGATGAATAACCAAGACATACGTATTTGATCGTTTTATGCCATTCAACTTATAAAAAAGGTTTGAAACGGCTACAAATAGCATTCCAGAAATATAAATCAAGTATTTGGCCAGCCCAGTCATGATAAAACTTGAAAGATAAATAGATTTTGAGCCTCAGAAATTATACCGAAATATGAAATTAGGTGTAATTGTCAATTTTGTGGAAGAAAGTTAAGAATGCCAATAAATAAATTTTAAACCGAATAAATGTCATTAAAAAAGTTATCCAAATACAAATAAATAAAAAAACCAAATAGAATGATATATGATGAATATGAAGAAATAAAGAAATAAAAGATTATCATCTAAAATAAATCACATTTACTTTTATAGAGCAGGACCAGCAGCAACAACTTCATCGGTACAACCCGAAGCATATTTTTCAAAGTTTTCCATGAATAATTGAGCTAAATTGGTAACTTCAGTCTTGAAGTCATTAGCACCTGAAGCCCAGAATTTAGATGGGTTTAAAACTTCAGATGGAACACCTGGACAAGTTTTTGGAACTTGTAAACCAAAAGTTGGATAAGTTTCAAATTCTTGTTCACCCAGTTCACCTGAATGAATTGCATCTAAAATTGCTCTAGTGTATTTTAAAGGACATCGTTTACCGCCTTTAACGTATGATTGACCAGTCCAACCAGTATTTAATAACCAAGCAGTTGAGCTGTGATGTGACATTTTATCAGATAATTGTTGTGCATATTTCATTGGATGTAAAACTAAGAATGGTTGACCAAAACATGCAGAGAATGTTGCTTCAGGTTCAGTAACACCATCTTCAGTACCCGCCATTTTAGAAGTATAACCGGATATGAAGTGATACATAACTTGGGCATTAGTCAATTTAGAAACTGGTGGCAAAACACCTCTTGCATCACAAGTTAATAAAACAATGTTTTTTGGATGAGCATCAGCTAAACATGGGATTTTTGCAGATGGAATATATTCAATTGGGTAAGCACATCTAGTATTTTCAGTAACATTAGCAGCACTATAATCAACATTTCTAGTAACAGGATCATAGACAACATTTTCTAAAACTGAACCAAATTTAATTGCATTAAAAATTTCTGGTTCCTTTTCACCTGATAAATCTAAACATTTTGCATAACAACCACCTTCAATGTTGAAGACACCATGATCAGACCAACAATGTTCATCATCACCAATTAATTCTCTATGAGGATCAGCAGATAGGGTAGTTTTACCAGTACCAGACAAACCAAAGAATAAAGTAACATCACCTTCCTTCTTACCTTGATTTGCAGATGAATGTAAAGTTAAAACTTGATGTTTAATTGGCATTAAATAAAACATAACGGTAAAAATTCCTTTCTTCATTTCACCAGCATATTCAGTACCTAAAATGACCATTTCCATTGATTTGAAATTAATCTCAACAGAAGTTGCAGAAGTCATACCTTTGGTATAAACATTTGCAGGGAATTGACCAGCATTCCAAATGGTAAAATCTGGTTCACCGAAGTTCTTCAGTTCTTCAACAGTTGGTCTAATTAACATATTTTTCATGAATAATGCATGATAAGCTCTTGCACAGACAACTCTAACTTTAATTCTGTATCTTGGATCCCAACCGGCAAATGCATCAATAATATAAACCTTTTCTCTTGTTCTTAAATAATCAATTGCTCTTGATTTAGAAATATTCCAAGTATTTTCATCGACTTTTTTATTGACAGGTCCCCACCAAATATTTCCAGTTGATGTTTCTTCATCAACAATTCTTTTATCCTTTGGAGATCTACCAGTTTTTGAACCTGAGAATGCAATTAATGCACCAGAAGATGAAATGGTAGTACCTTTTTCCATCAAACCATCTTCATATAAGATTGGAACCGCTGAATTATAATGAATTTTAGCATCTGGATTCAGGCCTAACTTCACCGCAATTGAAGATTTTCTTTCATTTTTATTGAATGGAGAATTATGTTCTTCAGAGACACTTTCTCTGTATTCATTTTGAATATCAACAGCAGTTGGAGCCATTTCTGTAGTTATATATGATTGCTTTTTGTATTTTTTTTTGGAATTAAGTTATTAAAAACAAAATCACAAACTTGACAGTTAGAAGAGTTCATTTAGCTTTTACAGCTACACATAAAAGAACAGGAATATTCCACGTATTTATATAAACGTACAAACGAACCCGGAGTTTTTAGGAATACTATCATTGCATATAATAGTATTTGACTTCTCTATAAAAATGGGTTTCTTCGCACCCGGGAACCGCCGAAAAGGGTATTTCGTGTGGGGGTAAAAGGCTATAGGGAGATGAGCCGTGGGTGCGCCACCCTCAAATTGGGTTTTCCCACGAAAGTCTCACAAGTAGCTCACGCATTTCCCACAAACGAGCTGCTTCCCACCAACCTTTCAAAAACCAGTGACAGTCTGCACCCTGGCAACTGCGAGTCCGGGATTCTCGGTCCGGAACGCTACGAGCGGATTCCCAAAGAGGCAAGTCCCACTCTTTTTTGAGGGGAGCTTCGCGTAGAGTTTCGGGAAGAAGATGCTATGGGCGGTAGGGACAATAGCAGTGTTCAAATCAGTCAGCAGGTGTCCAGCGATGTTGTTACTTGATTGATTGAATTTTGGCGGCCTTTACTGATAGGACTATAATTGCTAAGGCATTTGAATACGTGATAATGAATCGCCAGTTTCTCTATATACGTAGTGAGGCGTTGCTTACAGAGGTAAGGAGAAAATTATATATGAACTAAAAAATATTCTCGAAAAGCGAAAATAAAAAAGCTAGGCAGTAGATTGGAAATGAAATGACAGTATCCAGTAAGAGATCAACATTTCAAAGGAAATCCACCCCACAAAATTGGCTTTTTGCAATAACGTTAATGTAAACACAAACAAAAATAAAGGCTATGAGAAATGTAACATGCCACATCCCACGAATTTAAAGGGATTTATGTCGTATAGTGTCTGTGGAGGGTGTAAAGGGTGTAAAGGGTGTGATTCTAAATTATTCCACATTATTCTAAACATAAAGAATAAGTTACTAACAAGCAAAAGTGCGATTTACAACAACGCGGTCATGCAAAACCATGGCATTCACGATATTTTTTCAATTGTATATAGGGATCATGTTAACTCCCGGTGCAATTGAATATTCTAGAGTTTGAAAAGTCAGGGGACAAGGTCAGGGTACGGTTTTGCGCTATATAATTTTCTACTTTTTCAGTCTCCCCAGATTTTTTTATCATTTTCCAATAATTCCTAGATCCGTAAGTTTCGAATCGAAGAATATTGGTCGAGCTATAATTGGGACGGCAAGTCGTTTTTACGTGAATTAATAGGGTAGATTTTACATGTTTTTTCCCAAACTGTTATTTTTGGAATCTTGGAATACATTAATGTATTAAAACTAAAGTACATAAGCATCTATAAATAAGATATTAAAAAGAAAGAATAAAAGGGGACAAAAAGAAAAAAATCGTAAAACGTAATATTATATAAACAAAAGAATGTAGTATTATAGAGGACAAATCAATTATCCTCATTCATTATCCCATCATTTAATGTAAAGATCTTGAATTACCTTGGTTTGAGCCAACTTCGTAAACTTCTTCTTCATGTTTAACCTTTTCATTAAGTTCAAAATCTTCCTCCTCTTCAGTTTCAAACGATGAATTTTTATGTTCTGGACCAACAAATGTCATAATAATAACATACGCAAAGACACAACCCACGAAAATTGCCATAACCTTAGCATAATCATAAATTGGTTTACCTGCTGGTGAAGTAATTGGGAACTGTTCACCAATTGTAGTTTCAATAGTTGAGGAAGCAGAAGAAGCTAAATTACCTAATTGATAAGAAATACCAACAACGAAAGATCTGAAATCAGGTGGTGCTAATTCAGATAAATGAATTGGAACAACCCCCCAAGAACCTTGAACAAAGAATTGTAAAAAGAAAGCACCTGCATTAATATTTGCATTGTTAACAAAAGCCCATGGATAAATTAATGCACCACCACCAATACAACAAATGATGATTGATAATCTTCTACCAAGGAAATTAGAGAAATGTCCAACCACAATACCACCAAAAATAGCACCTAAATTAGCAACACAATTAGTAACAGTTGTTGCATCTTCAGAAAATTCATATCTAACAGATAATAAAGTTGGGTATAAATCTTGAGAACCATGAGACATAAAATTAAAGCCCGCCATTAATAAAACCATATAAATAATCATGAGCCAATACATTTTTAATGATTCCTTGGCCTTTTCCTTAAAAGTTTTTTGATAAATACCATGTTCAATATTGTATCTTTCAATTTCTTGTTGTCTTTGGAAAGCTTTAGTTTCAGGTAAGCAAGCTCTAAAGCAACAAATTAAGAAACAAACACCGGCACCAAACCAGAACATTGCTCTCCATCTATGAGGAGAGTTATCAGCAATAGCTCTCTTGAAGACAACAGCTAATAAATAACCAAATGCATAACCTTGTTGTAAGAAACCAGAAATGAAACCTCTTGCTTCAGTTGGACAATCATCTAAGGCAGTTGCAGCAGCATTACCATAAACACCACCTAACATAATACCAAAAACAGCCCTAACACCTAAGAATTGTTCATAAGTTTTGATAAAACCAGTACCAATTTCTAAAACACAAACAAGCAATAAATTGAGAATTAAAGGCCATTTTCTACCATATTTATCACCAAGATAACCAAAGAAGAAACCACCCACTGATCTTAACATAAGAACAACAGTGATACCCCAAGTAATATCTTTCACAGATTTACCGAAATCATGAGCTAATTCAGTTGTATTAAGAGAAATTGAGAAAAAATCATAAGCATCCCAAGACCAAGCAATGAAAGCTGAGAAAATCATTAACCATTGTTTAAAACCGATCATTTTCAAACCGGGAAGAGGATTAAGTAAATGTTTATTGGCGGCCATCGATTGCTTTGTTGGTAATAATTCAGTAATTCTAGTTTTAAAATATCTTTTTATTGCTACAGATGAGAAATCCGGTTTCACCATTGGGTGGGCTTCTTTTAATTTATCACCTAATTTTTGCTCATCATCATCTTTATCTTCATCATCACTTTTAAAAGTTTGGAAAGAAACATTTGAGTTTTGTAATTCCAAGTGTTGTTGTAATTCAAACTCATTTTGTTGAGTTGAGTCAGATTTTTGTATATCTGTTGACTTGTTGAAGAGAGTCATTGGAAATGGTTGATACAGAAAGAAGAAAAGTTAAGAAAAAGAAAAACAAGAACGGATGAAAAAAAAGCAATACTACAGAGAAAGTGCAGGATGGAATAGATTTATAGCAACAACCTTCCAGTCCTAAATCCAGGACAAAACTAATTTCTTCAAAACAACTGCTCTTAAAAACAATATACACAGTAATCAAGAAAGGTCATGTATTGCAAGTCGGGGAACAATAGCTGGAGAACGGCGATTACCAACCGTGACTCACGTAAAGGCATAGAAACAATAGAAAAAAAAAGATTATAATCTATGGGGAAAAGGAAGTGTCAACATGCGGAAGGACGAAGGGAGAGATGCAAATCTGTGGCAAAAAAGGAGAGTCTCATCAAACGAGTGTTTTCTATTGGTTCAAGATGTCTCCTCCCTCAGAAAGTTGGAGTTATCACCCAGCGGAGGACGGAAGTTCAACGTGGAGCGGACATCTGTAATCCCAAGCGGTGAAAACAGTAGATGTGGGAGCAGACGGTCCCAAAACCTGTTTGTTGTCTGTATCACAAATTACAATTTGCCATTTGTCCATTTGTGAGTAATGGCCAATGCAGGGATAGTGTGCTAATAACAATAGGTTATTAATTAATTATTATTATTATGCTTACGCAGAAGCACCAACTTTCATTCCAGCCTGTGATAAGTTTGTTTCCGTCCCGGTTGTTGTTCCGGTCGCTGTTTTGTCTTAATGCCGCTACCCGACCAACGCGGAAATTGCAGAAGTCGCGGAAGCGCAGAATTGCGGAAATCGCAGAAACTGCGAAAAAACTACCCGTCGTGCTTCGCCAACAGGCCAAGCGGGTCGCCGGCCGAAAGATCACAGTGTTTCCTATTGGTTGACACGGTAAACTACAAGCATGCGCCGATCGACCAAGTGGCGGTACAGTCCCGGGCATTTTCTGATCGATTGATTTGTTGATTTCGTCTTATACAAGTAATAAAAACTCAAAAATACGAGAAAAAGAAAAAAAAATCAAATAAAGGTAAGGGGTAAAGGATAACTAATGTTGTAGAATAGAATAAAGTTCAATGTGAATGTAGTATGGTATACGGCCAGACGTCAATGTTCTTATTCAGTCTTTTCTTGAACTTTGTTTAACAAATCTGATGTTGGATCAGTTGATTCAACGACAAATCTATCAGTTAATGGTGCAATGATCTTGAAATAAATCATTTCTGCACCATTGGTGAATGGTAATGCAATATAAATTAAAAACAAAGTCTTGAATAAGAAATATGCTGGAATCCAGTATAAAATTGTCTTGGACCAGAATTCAATAATTTGTAATCCAGCGAAGACAACCCAATATGTTAATAATTTGGTGTCATCAGCAGTATTCTTGGTCTTCAGTGCCTTCAATGATAAATAACCTGGGAATACAAAGCCGGCTAAATTGGATAATAATTGTCCAATACCTCCAAAATTGAGGAATACGATTAAAAAGTAGAAAAATCCACCACCTAAAACTGCATAGGATCTTGGTAATTTGGTTTGTTGTTCAAATTGGTTTAAAATTGAAACATTTTTGGTCTGTGAATCAATCTTGGTTAAATAGGTTTGTGCTTGTGCTTGAATATTCTTGAAATCCATTTTGTTGCTGTCAATTGATGATGTCTTTGAAGAAGAATACAACCTGTTTCTACACATAGCTTCATTCTTCCATTCTTTTTAAATCGCCTTCTTTTTTTTTGTCTTAGTAGTGTGCGCGATAATTTTTTTTTTTGCGAGGAGTGGTCTTAACGTTAACGACATACGTGGTCGTAATAGTCTCATATTATACATGATGCTAGGGTTAAAAATAAATATAAAATTATCTACCGATTCAGAACTATAACAGTTTACAAAAGCTTACAGCAATTTTGTACTTGAAAAATCAAATTGTTTGTCAACCTTTGTACCATTTAATTCATAGCTTAACTTAACTCTGATTTTGATCTTGGATCCAGCATTTCCACTAATTTTCATAGTAAGTGTGGTGAATTCATTGCTATTCAAATTACTCTTACTTATTGTAGATAATTGTAATTTTTGTTGTTTCGGAACTGCACATAAAATTGAAATATTATTCAAACTACCCTTACTTATATTCTTAATAATCGTATCAAATTCTGCTAGTCCATCACCGTTACCCGCATTCTTTTCAATAAATCCAACTTTAATCGATGAATCATTAAATGCTTCAATTGATGTTGGTTCACTAACAACAGCTATTTTCACTGGTTCATTAATTGAACTTGATCCAAAAATATCACTCAATAAATCAATTGTATTACTATCTGCAGCTTTCTTTTCTTCCTTTTTAGGCTCACTTATACTATCATCTCCTAATAAATCTAATAATAAATCGCCAGTCTTGGACCCTTGCTCAACACCAACATCATGAGTGGTATGATTAACACTTGATGATCTATCTAATAATGTCAGATATTCATGTTTCTTAATTGGTGGTGCAGGCATTCTTTCTAATAATCCTTTCTTGATTGAACTTGGCTCACCGAAAATCTTCAAAAATTCAATTGCTCTAATTTGAATTTCTAAATTAATATCATTTGTTGAATTTTGTATGATTTTTCTCAATATTTCAATATTTGATTTATTCTTTAACTTAATTGATAGTTTCAAACATGCTGTTAAGATATAAATCTTTATTTTGATTTTTTGTTCACTATTTGAATAATTTGAAACCCCTAAAATTGAATTTAAAACATCAATAGTCTTGTCTTCGTCATATTCATCATTCAAAATTAAATCCGAATACTCGCCTAAACTCCAAATTGTGATTAATGATAATCCAAATTGTTCACACATTGATTTTTTCAAACTTTTGATTAATTTATTTAAAACAGTTTTGATCACTTTAGTATTCTTATTACACTGCATAATCATTGATAATATAGTTGATAAAATTGAATCATTAACATAATTACCTGAAATTTCCAACATTTTAATCATATTAATCAAATTATCTTCTAGGTTATTATTAAATTTATTGCATAATATAGATAATTGATTTGTAATAAAATATTTCAATTCATCATCATCTTCAGTTTTCAAATAATTTAAAATCTCATTCGTTAATAATCTTAAATTTTGTTGGTTTATAATGCCAAATATTAATTCTAATGATCTTCTACGAATTGAGATATCTCCATCATATAAACATCCAACAATTATATTTCTATGTCTCTGAACTGCTAATGGCTCAAATTCAATAACTTGTAATAATGTGTCTAATGCGACATATCTAATATTATTATCCTTTTGAACTAAAAATTTACTTAATATATTGACACCTAAAACTTTCAATGAAGAGTCGGAATTAATTGAAAAAATAGTCTTGATGGTTTCGTATAAAATTGAATATCCTGCACCTTTGGCATTTTCGAAATTTGCACAAATTTGTGTTAATAAATCATTTAAATTTTCAAAATTATCAACTAAATGTGAATTACTCTTCAATAACAATCTTAAAGTCTTCAATAATGATACAAATAAAAATGGATCGGGAATTCCTTTAATATCATATTCAGGTGAATAACTTGCAGAACATAATATTTTCAAATGTGATAAGATCTTTGGTAAAAATTTAATTAAATCTTTATGATAATTTGAATCATTATAATAAATAGAATTAATCAATGTACAAGTACTTAATAAAATGGAATGTGACTTTTCATTCAATAATTGATCAATATATGGTAAATAAATTTCACATAACATTGAATCCTTATTAATTAACTTTGCAGCAACAATAATCGCTTTCTTTTTAATGTATGAGTGTGAAGATTTCAATAAACTTTCGACATTTGGATATAGATCTTTAGCAAATTCAACAGATGTGACACAACCTAATGTAGATAATGCCAAACCAACAACCAATTGATCTGAAGATTTTAAGTCAATATCTAATGAATTTGTTAATAGAGTTAGAATATCTTGATTTTCATCTAATAATAACATAGCTGCTAAATACCCAACTCTTTTATCCATATATTTATTACTTGCAATCAATTTCAGACATTCAACTTGTCCAAAATATGTAGATTCTCCTAAAATGTGTAAATATAATAATTTTTGAATATTCTTCCTTCTTTTATCATTATCTAAGTGAATATCTCTAAATGATGATCTAATTTTGGCACTTTCCTTACGGATAACTGCTCGTTCATTGGCTATAGTTTTACTATTTCTAACAGATTTAATAAATGTCTTTAATGAACCCATTGTTATGATATTGGATGTGCTTTCAAATGATACATTATTGATATTTTGAACACACTTCACAGTAGCTCATGTTGTTGAAATTCTAATGCTAACTGTAATGATTCGCGAATTTTAGATGCTTACGTAATCGAAACTGTAATAAAAAAAAATAGATTTTAAGAACAAAACTAAATATTAATTACTAAACGGAAAGAGAGGCTATCAGGGGAGTGCTTGACTACTGTTCTATTATAGCTTGCATAAAGATTTTAAAAGTTTTTAAAACAGGCATGTATTTTGAATCTTTGAAAAACTTAGTTTCAATAATTTCAGATGTGAAAAAAAGATAAACTATCGTAATGATTAAAACAAACAAAAGAACGATAACAATTAAAATCCAATAAAGTAAAGAACTAAAAAAGTTATAATTGATCCGATCCTTTTTATTATTGGTTTTAAAACTGTGTATATTCTGGAACTGTTTGTTTAGGAACATAATAAGTTGTCTCTTGTTTCTCAACTTCATCATCTTTTTTTCATTTTGTTCAATAAACATGATATTATTCTCATCCTCTAAATCAATTAATTGTTTGAAAATTTGGAAGATCTTACCCCTAGTATTAGCTTTATCTTTATTGGAATTGTTTTCAAACTTATATTTTTGAAATTTTAGTTTTATGATATGTTCAATTAATTGTACAAAACTGAACTCCTTAAACAACTTGTATTTTTTATCATCAACATTACAATAAAACCTAGGTATTTGAAAGCATGCGTTATCAGTGCCTGCATCATTATGTGAAATAATAGGTGATAAAACATCATTAACATTTAAATCCACGTCTTTATTATCTCCATTACAATTTTCGAATGGGTAATTGTTTTGGTCTTTGTTTTGAATATTCGCAAATTCCGTTGTAATTGTTTCCCAATTATCACTTAATTTTGACATCGAGATGACTTCTATATATAGCTGCTAGCTGGCTAGCCCTTTTACTGGGGACATGTCAAACTTTGATCTTATATTCGCATATACGTAATATACTTTTACTTTATACAAGTTTCTTTGAAGCGATTTAGGTTGGCTATTGTGATTTGTCATAAAAAGACACATCACAAACTGATACGTACCGTGACATAACATAACATAACATAACATAACATAACATAACATATGAGACATCCTATTAAGAATCCTCAATGTCGTTTGAAACTAACAGTTTCGGGAAGAGATTCGCTTTTCTGCACATACGGGGATTCCGAGAAGGCTGAGAGGCTTGGCACAGAGGGTGTATTGCTTTTCTTATTGATTTTTTTCCTTTTTCTCGTTGGCAGCACGAATGTAGTATGAAAGGGGCGACGATCTTTTCCTTCGAAATGAGTGACGTAGAAAGCTGTGGAAGGCTGGTTACAGGCTACAGTTCAGTAAAGGACAGTGCGACACCACCTGCGTTTGCTGTGATGGATTGAAATCCGTTCAGGTTAGATTTCCTAACTGTCAGAATCCAGCCTCAATTGCTTCATTAATAAAACACCTTAACGAATAGATATTATTTTGAGAAATTGTCATGCTTAGTAAGATTTGAGGATTTTTTTATTTTTTATGCATCCTTCATTATCAGGAGTGAATGCAAAGCTTAAAAAGGGTGAGAAACCAAGCAGCCTTTCTTTTTTTTTGTTTAACTAAAAATGAATAAAATTATCGTAATCTATTGATCTGAAATTGGTGTACCGCTACAACAGATTATCCCGAAATTTTGTATAAGTGGTTTTCCTAATGCGTTGGTTTAAGCAACAGAAGAAATAGTGGATATATTAGAGCTTATACAGTATGTGTAAAAGGAAGAGAAGAAAAAAAAAAGGAAAGGAAAGCAAAAATAAGCAAGCAATAAAAAAGTTTAATATCATCTGCAGCAGCAACGTATATGATGTGATTCGTATAAGAACAGAAAACGGAAAGTAAATGGTAAAGCTTTTGTCAGTTTTTTTTAGCTTTTTGTTTTTCAGTTTATAAATCAAGTATTGGTAAAGTAAAATTAGGAATTGGGAATTGGAAGGTGAAAACTTGAAACTGGGGATTCGGAATTGACAATCAGAAAATAGGAACTGATATTATGGCCATAAAATACCGTTTTTTTTCAATTGCATATGGGGCACATTACATCTCTTCAATGAACGCTGACCTTTCCAATGATTAACCAATTGGTATGGTCTACTGAACTTTTTATTACAACCCCATTTTTCACCATTTTCGTTGTAACCGAAACAAATATGTTCCCTTGAGCGTTTGTGTTGTTCTCTGATATGTCTTCTCAAATAATCTTTTGATAAAAATGTACCCTTGTAACGACAAACATGGAAATTGCATTTGAATGTGGTTGTATCATTATTATGTATTTCTTTAATTAAATCATTATTGTCGATATCTTCATCAGAGGAAGATGTCGATGGGGATGATAATGATAAAGAACATGTGGATGATGAGTTTGATGAAACTGATGAGATAGAAGTTCTAGTAGAGTTAGCATTATTATTGGGTTTGGTTGGGTATATAGAAATTTGGATAGAAGACGGATAGATTTTCAATTCTTCTTCTCTCTCAGGGTTTAAACCTTTATATAAATAAAAAGGTTTGGTGTTATGCGAAGAGGTCGAATTATTGAATATAACACTTTCAATTGACATTTTATACTTACTATTGTATGTGGTTAATATGATTTTTTTGGGTATAAGAAGAAGTTGATGTTAAAAAAATAAGCACGTTATTTAGAAGTGGATAAAAAGATGGATTGGATAAAGTGCACGGTTAATAATTGAGATAATTATATGATTAATATGTAGTATCAAAAACAAAAGCTGATGGAGTAGAAACAAGGTACTGAATTACCTGCCCATATAAATCAAAAAACGGAGAGGAGCTTGATTGAGTTTATATATGATCACAAAACCGGATCCAGCCAGGTGATGAATAGAACAAACAATGTCCTTGCTCCGTGGAGAACTGCATCTAGCACAATTGTATTTAGTCATTGCATAACGTCTGATTGCAGTGATTGTCCTTGCATGCGCCCAGTTTGGCGGTGCATGCGCCCAGTTTGGCGTTTCCTACGGAGCGGGGCGCATTCCCGCGGTATGTCCTGTCGGCGGGCGTTGCAGCCGCCGTGTTTGTCCTATTGCGGGCACTGAAGTGTCGAAGTTTGACGAGGCGGGTTGACGAGGCGGTTTGACAGGATTCGTTAACGAGGAGAGGGGATTTCCGGCTGGTAAATGGAAAGTGGAAAAATTTACCTTTTTTTTGCAAACGGTCGACCGACGCAAACCCGGAACACCGGTTTTGGTGGCTGCTCACCAGAGAAACAGTTCGTTTTGATTATATATAGAGGGAAGGAAGAAAGAAAGAGACAGGAAGAAGGATGGTGAGTGGATATACACAAAACCAAGTTCGTACTCTACAATCACCGCTATCATCATGTGCTTCTGCTGCTGTTGCGATTCTCCATGCTGTGACTGCCTATTGGTCATCTTAGCAGTCATATTTCCTCCATTACCCGTCTGTCTCAAAAGGGGTTTCTGTTCATGCGATTTTATTATAAATGTCTGTTTATGTTTCTTAGGCTGGGTGCCAGGTATGATCCATGCATGGTACATTATATTATCTGATCCAAGGTCAATCCGTGCTGATGATGAAGAAAGACAATTTTTTATTGTCACGCCTCCACAATCGACAAATATTACTATCAATAAACATCCAAATCAGACAATGATTACATTTAAACACCCTGAGCCTTTCCTGGAAAGTCAAAACAATCAAAATCACAACCACAACAACCATGATCAATCACATAATTCTTCTGTTATTGACACTAATAACCTATCTCCATTATCCCATTCTCCGATTAGAAATGATAGCCAACAAGAACAGCAACTTTATTGTAACCACACAAATGACAACTATGTCCCATCTCCATTAAGTAACTCTCAGAATGCTTATGGCGCAATTAATGATGACACCGACTTAAATGATGATGGTACCCAACCTCCAAGCTATGAAAATGTAATGAACGAAACTGCAAAACAATATAGATAGATACTTGAAAGGAATGTCTGCTTTTTTTTTTTAGGTTTGGTTTATTTTATCGCTTTTACTATACTATTATCTAATTATTTTCTAGTACGCTTTCTCTTATTATATATGCATGTATATGGCAATGCATTCAGGCTTTTTTATAGACCTTTTTTTGTATTTTTTAGATTATCAAAAACATGAAATTTTCGTATCTATGCTTCGCTATAACATAACATGAATTGATTTTTTTTTAATTTTATGTAATGTCCACCGACACCTTCTTTAATCAACAATGCCATATAAACTACGATTTAGACTTCATAAGGTCCATTCAGATTCTTTTGTATCTACAGTCAAATTTAATCATCAAGGTACCATAATAGCTACTTGTTCAAGTGATAAAACGATTAAATTATTTGATTCACAAAATGGTCAATTATTAACAACATTGAAAGGTCATAATGATGGTATTTCAGACATACAATTTTCACCAAATGATAAATATTTAGCAAGTGGATCAGATGACTTAACTATTAGGATATGGGATTTAAAATTTGAAAAAGTTTGTAAAATTTTGAAAAATCATACATTTCATATATCTAACTTAAAATTCGATACAAGATCAAGAATTCTAATCTCTGCTTCAAGTGATGAAAATATAAGAATTTGGGATTGTAAAAGGGGTCGATCAATGAGGACATTAAGTGCTCATTCAGATCCTATCTCTTCCATAGATTTAAGTTTTGATGATACAATTATAGTTAGTGGTTCATATGATGGTCTTATAAGATTATTTGATACGTCAACAGGTGGCTGTTTGAAAACTTTGATTTATGATAAGCATGGTGGATCGTCATTTCCTATAAGTTATGTAAAATTTTCTCCAAATTCAAAATATGTGTTATCAAGTTCTTTAGATGGTGTTTTAAGATTGTGGGACTATATGAATAATACTGTCGTTAAAACTTATAAAAATATAAATAATTCGAAAATTGCTGAAAAATTCTCCCTCGGTACTGCTTTCTTGATTGATGATAATCAAGCTATGATTGTGTCGGGTGATGAATTTGGCAATATCCTTTTTTGGGATATACAGTCTCAAGAAATTCAATTTATTTTAAAAGGAAGTGAAGTTGGGGATCCAATTATGAATGTTGATATATTTCAAAATAACAAAACTCTTGTTTCAATTTCTTTAAAGGGTGAACTTTGCGTGTGGGATTATTATAAAGCTTAATAGCGTTTATTAGTTATATTTTTTTGTGTTGTGTATTAAAATTATAAACTTGATTATTTATTTTATTATAAAGATACAGTATTAAAGTAGCAATGACCATATTCTAAAAATCTAATAAACTTGAAATGATACCATGTTGAGAGAAAAAAAAAAAATAAACCCAATTGAAGTTAAAAAAAAGAACGCCTAACACTTAAAATTAAATCATGTAAAAGAATAAAGTTTGAAAAAGGGAATAAGAAAAAAAGGAAATAACAGGGTGGCTCAGACAAATTAAGTGCTAAAAATTAAGCCGCAATTTTCACAGGTGGCTTGACTGGTTTGACAACACATTCAAAATGTTTACCTTTATGATCCTTTGGTGGTTTTGGACAAACTGGATTCTTTGGGGGTTTTGGAGTTTTTGGACTATCACAATCTGAACTACTTGGAGGGTCTGGATGACCTGGATGATGTGGAGGACTTGGATGACCCGGATGATGTGGAGGACTTGAATGATCTGGGGAACATGCGTGGCATGGAGAACAGGAGTGACTTCCCGAAGATTTACATTTAAAATGTTTACCTTTATGAGGAAATGGTGGTGAACATTCTGAATCGCTTGTACAACAGTCGACTGGAGGACAATCGACTGGAGGACAGTCAACTGGAGGACATTTAGGAGGGCCACATATTAACTTTTCAATAAAAGCAATATGTTCTTTAATGAAACATGAGATTCTTTTAATTGCCATTTTTACTTGTTTATATGTAGACTTATTAAGATTAATTAGACTTAAGAAAGGAAAAAAAGAAGAATGAAAGAAAAACAGAAAGAAAGAAGATAGAATAAGAAATAAGAACCAAACGGAGGAAGCGTCCTCTATTTAAAGAAACCGGTGAAGGGCACATTGATAAAACAAGAATTACTCAAATAGGAAACTTGCCCAGTTTTTTTGTTATAACTGCCCTTTTCTGTTAATTGTTTTATAAAAAGGGCACTTTTAAACTAATTTTTCAATTTTAATCGATGAAGTACAATTACCCCTCTTTTCATCTAAGCAAATTTATGAAATAACTAAATTAAAACTAATATACAAAATTATACCCATATAAACATCTGATACATACCCAAAAATGTATAACAAAATCAGACTTATAATTCTTGAGAAGCTTTTGCCTTTGCAGTCTTCTTTGGTAATAAAGATTGATGAATGTTTGGTAAGACACCACCTTGAGCAATGGTAACATGACCTAATAACTTGTTTAATTCTTCATCATTTCTGATTGCTAATTGTAAGTGTCTTGGAATAATTCTAGTCTTCTTGTTATCTCTTGCTGCATTACCTGCTAATTCTAAAATTTCAGCAGCTAAATATTCTAAGACTGCAGTTAAGTAAACTGGGGCACCAGAACCAACTCTTTGAGCATAGTTACCCTTTCTTAATAATCTGTGGACTCTACCAACTGGGAAAGTTAAACCAGCTTTTGCTGATCTTGAAGTTGATGCTTTTTCTGAGGAACCTGCTTTACCACCTTTACCACCGGACATTGTGATTTATAATATAATTTGTTTGTACTAATCGGAAAGAAAATATTATGTTCTATAATCCGTCATATAAATTGGGAAACAGCAAATATTTATAACAAACCTATATTTCTTTTCAAATAAAGAGCATGCGTAAAATTCAGCACGTTTGTATTAGGCGCTGCGTAAATCCTGGGCTGATTTAAAATTACGTCGTACCTGAATTTACGCACTTTGGAGTAAAATGTGGAACACCATATAAGGAGCGAAAGTAGCCTACTTAGAGGGTAAGATATAGTCAATTTCTCAAATGGCAAAATTTGTTTTTTATGTCGTGCTAAGATATACGCACCGGTCTGACATTTACGCAGGCTATGCCTATGGGTGAAGAGACTTTACATAAAACATAAACTTATTTAAATAATCCTTGTTTCCCACTCTCAAATCAATACCACTGGCTACTTCTGGGCCTTTTCTATTCTTTTTTCTTGTTTCTTTAAACAATAGTTATATCTAAAAATGGCTCCAGCAACAAAGGCATCAAAGGCTCCAGCAGAAAAGAAACCAGCAGGTAAGAAAACCGCAGCATCTACTGATGGTTCAAAGAAGAGAACTAAGGCAAGAAAGGAAACTTACTCTTCATACATTTACAAGGTTTTAAAGCAAACTCATCCAGATACCGGTATTTCACAAAAGGCAATGTCTATCATGAACTCATTTGTTAATGATATTTTCGAAAGAATTGCATCTGAAGCTTCCAAGTTAGCTGCATACAATAAGAAGTCCACCATTTCCGCAAGAGAAATCCAAACAGCTGTTAGATTAATCTTACCAGGTGAATTATCCAAGCATGCTGTTTCTGAAGGTACTAGAGCTGTTACTAAGTACACTTCTGCAGCAACTGCTTAAATTCTTTGATCTTTATTAAATTTGTTTCTATTTTATTTATGGTGTATATTAGTATATAAAATTAATCAATGGGATTATTTCTGTTATATTTATTGTAAAAATCTTGGTTTATATTGCGTTCAATCTTATTGTTGGTGTATAAACATTGTTTAAATGTCAACGCGCCTGAAAAATGTAATACTTGTTTTTACACTTCTGTGCACCTGCACTGTATAGTATTTTTTTTCATTTTCTACTAATTAAAATTTTTTTTTCAGTTGAAAAAAAAGGTTAACTTTTATCATTTATAAGTATCATTGAACCAGCTATCTTTTTATTAAAGTGAATAAAGGACTTAGCATAATAATAAAATGTCATCTACTATTTATGATCCTTTTGTGGTGACAAATTTGCCAAGATTGCCACCAAAATCAGATGTTTCCAAATTATATTTAACTTCACAAATTAATGATTCAAATTCAAGTAGTTTTGATATTAGTATTAGTGGATCCTATTTAGCAACTTTTATAACTAGGCCATCTCCAAAGATGATATGGTCTTATGCATTATCACCGGAATCAGTTGTTACAGCAATGGATTCATTTGATTTTGAAGATTTACTATCAAACAATCACAATAAAAACAACACTAGTCATATATCATCATCGACATCTATTGATAAAAAGATATTTGCATTTGGGTTTACTGAACGTAAATTAAATAAACTGAAATTTGTCTCTTATGGTTCAGATGAAAATTATGAAAAAAATGACACTAACGGAGATGATGAAAATCAAAGTAGTGCAATGTCAGTTGTTAACGAAGAAGAAAGACACAATAATGAAACTGAAAACTTGAAGCAAGTTAAAGATAAATCTTTCTCTGTTAATGGCCAGATTGTTGGATTAAAGTTTTCAAAAAATTCTAATTTTGTTTACACATTATTTATTAATGGTACAATTTCAATTTGGAAATTTTCAGTTGATTCATCATCAGAGGAAGATAATAAACCAATACTAACTTGTAAAATTGATTCGTTATCAAATAAAAATAGAAAAATCGTTTATCATCAATTTATTAAACCTGAACAATTGAATGTTAATTCACGTTCTGATAAGTTAGATTATCTCTTATTAACTGTGGAATCAACTGATAGTAAGAACTCAATCATCATTCGTATATTTTCAATAAACTCAAATGAAGTTTTAGAAATTTCAAACTCTCAAATCGATAGTATCGAAAACATTAAGACTATTCAATTAGCTTATGATATATCAGGTAAATTAATTATTCTTGAAAATTTAAAAACTGAATTAAACCTTAGATCCTTTGACTTACCATTTGTAAATAATGAACAAAATATTAAAATTGGCGGTGTTTTTAAGCATGAACCAAAAGATTCACCAACTTCAGTCATGTGTGCATCAACGAATAGAATCTTAGTTACTAAGGGTAGTACAGTTGCATTAATTGATATCCAATATGAAGCATTATTATCATCATTAGATTTATACTCAAGATCAAAAGATACAAAAGATTCAACAAACCCAAAACCTGCAAGAAATGCGTTTTTATTAAATGTGCCAACAGTTAATGGTAACACCTTAAAATCCAAAAAAACATTTGCACTATTAGTTTTGAAAAATACTAAAGAAAATTATTCACAAATTCAGTATGTTTCAATTGATGTTGGGTTAGGTAAGTTAAGAGATGCATTAATTTCATTACCAAGTAATGAAGAAAATGAATTTGAACAATTCACAAGTTTCCCCAGCTACTTCAATAAAGAGGATAGAAAATGCGTAGGTAAGAATACGGACGAAGTCAGTAAGTTGAATAATGAAATTGAATCAAAAAATACTGAATTAACTGATGTTTATAATAAATTTTTTGAAATAAAAAAGTCCGGTGATATTAAATTACTAGAAAATAGTATTCTCTCATATTTGAAAAATAAACCGTTTGGTGAAGTATTTGATGAAGTTACCGAATATAAAGTCTATGAATATGAAAAGGATAGATTCGTTGATCCAAAATTTTTTAAATTATTAACATTATTATTGTTCAATTATAATTCAAGAGCAGATAAAATTGAACTGGATGATGATGTTGAGAATGTACCAGAACTAGGCTTGACATATTTTTTAACTCATCCATTATTTCCAATTCAATATGCATATGGAATTTTAAAAGTTTTAGAACCAGTACCAAGATTACAAAGACAAGCAATCGTTACATGTGCTAACATTCCGTGCAGTGATTTCATTTTAGAATTGAGTAATACTGAAAATGATGAAATTTTCAAAGATCTCATAAATAGATTAATCGAAGAATTTTCAAGTGAAGAAATTACCAAAGAAACAATCAAGATAATGAAACAACATTCAGGTACCAAGAAAGACGATAGTTTTGACTTAAATAAAATCATTAATAAGATTATTAAACTCAATTATGGTTTTGAAGTACTAAATTCATTTATAGATTCAAATGGTTTAATCTTAAGTTTACATTATTCAAATGATGAAAATCAATTAACAACATTAATTACTCAAACACAATCAAAGGTTGATTCATTGATCGAAGATACACAAATACTGACCTTAATTAATCAATCGTTAGCTAATGTAGAATCTGCAAATGCAGGAAAAACTTTAAAAAGATCAAAGAAGGGTAAAAAGAAAGCATCCAACAAAAAACTAGATACTGAAGTTCAAGAAATTGAAGTTGGTATTAGTAAACTAGATATGATGTTAAAGATGGGTGGATCTGAATCACAATCTTCCAAGAAGACAGGTGCGCCATCTGTATCTTCATACACGATAGACAGACTTATCATTTAGACTATTTTCTATAGATTCTCGTATAAACATAAAAAAAAAGCAATAATGTATTGTATTGTATTGTATTGTATTGTATTGTATTGTATTGTATGGTATTGAATAAGTGTGAAGTGCATATATGAGAGCGAAATGTCAAAAAACTTCGATTCTCACTGAAAAATCAACAAGTGGCAAAAATACTATTAAATAACAACTGTGTACTCTTGTCTGACTTGACACTCCTTGATTTAATTGTAGATCAAGACCATCGAGATATACATGATGAAATTATTTGCGTCTGTTTTTGCAATTGCAGTGGCAGTTTTCCTATTCATTTCTCAATCCAATGCTACTGCAGAGTTACCGGAATTACCAACAATTACACACAAAGTTTACTTTGATATCACCAAAGGTGGGGAACCATTAGGCAGAATTGTCATTGGTTTATTTGGTGATGTTGTTCCAAAGACTGTCAAGAACTTCTACGAATTATCTATTTCTGAAGATCCAAAACTTGGTTACACAGGCAGTCCCTTCCACAGAGTTATTAAGAAATTCATGATCCAAGGTGGTGATTTTACCAATGGTAACGGTACCGGTGGTAAATCAATTTATGGCAGTAAATTTCCTGATGAAAACTTCAAATTGAAGCATGACAGACCAGGTTTACTTTCAATGGCTAATGCAGGTCCAGGTACCAACGGTTCTCAATTCTTTATCACTACAGTCAAGACTTCATGGTTAGACGGTAAACACGTTGTCTTTGGTGCTGTAGTTGACGGTTACGATGTCGTTGAAGCCATTGAAAACTCCAAGACCCAATGGGGTGACAAGCCAGTTGAACCAATTGTGATCAAGGCCTGTGGTGCAATTGACGTTGCTGCTGAAGCAGAACCCGTTGCAGCCGAAGAAGTTGCCAAAGATGAGTTATAAGTTGTGTAAATCACTAGATGTATCCTGGGTACGTTATTAGTATATTATCCTTTATCTTTTATCTATTATCTTTTGACCCGACTGATGCAAATTTTAATTTTCACGTTTTTTTTCCATTTTTTGTTTTTCATTACCATATTGTTTTCCAAGCAAATTCTGTGGTTGCATATTTTTTAGATTGTAAAGCATCTATTTTCGAAGTGCAACTAACCTTCCTTCCCACCCAAATTCTTTATTGTCATTTTAGGTAAACAAGATATAAATACTCCGGCATAAACATTTTTTTTCCATCTTTCGTTTATAAGCTATTTATTAGAACATATCATTAATAGAAAGAAAAGAAAAAGTGCATTTTTTTTAGAGTGATCTACATATCAGGATAATTCATATGCCTTCAAATAATAATCCTTTCATGACGGAAGGGTCTTTTTCCAAAAGTATACCTAAATTGTATTTGAATACCAGTCATCACAGATCACCAAGCAATAGCGCACTAGCTAGAAGTTATGTTTATAGTTCCTATAAACCAGGATCATACAATTCTGAATTTTTACAAGTTCACACAAACGCATCAGTTCATGAAGATTCTGCAGATTTAGCCGATATTGCAGTCCCCGATCTTGATGATGGTATTGATGATATTTTATATGAAGAAAGTCCAACTGCTTATTCACCAGATAATACAAATACCAATTTTGTCGATTCTGAAAATACAGAATATTCTGCCATTGATGAAAATTCCCATCTTTTGCCAATTATAAATTCACAATACGGACCATCATCAAGTTATGATGATTCAATGCATTATAATCCACAATTTGATATTGAAGCTTTAAAATCGAGAAAGGCATCCTTTTCAGTGCATGATACAATTAATTTTTTAAAAGAAGCCGATAGAGATACATTATTAAAAGAATGCGTGTATAGACCAATTAGTTATGCACCTGCAGTTTTTTTAGGCACTTTACTAAATGTTTTAGATGCTTTATCGTATGGTATGATTATGTTCCCAATTGGTGAAGTTGTGTTTTCGAATATGGGACCTACAGGTTTATCTATGTTTTATGTTTCAACAGTTATTTCACAACTAGTTTATTCCCTAGGTGGATCTGCATTTAAAAGTGCTATTGGATCAGAAATGATAGAAATTACCCCATTTTTCCATCAAATGGCTATTAACGTTATGCTTAGATTACAAAATGATGAAACATATTCAAAGTCTCCCAATCTTGATAGTATGATTATTACAACTACTATTTTCACGTTAGCCATTTCATCAATTGTTACTGGTTTAGTGTTTGCATTATTAGGTAAATGTAAGCTTGGTAAATTAGTTGGTTTTTTTCCAAGACATATTTTAGTTGGTTGTATCGGAGGTGTTGGATATTTCTTAGTTGTTACAGGTATTGAAGTTTCATCAAGAATTGAAGGTGGTATCTCATATAATTTACCAACATTAAAATATTTATTAGAACCATTGGCATTTTTACAATGGCTTATACCCTTGATTTTAGCTGCTATTTTAATTATAATTCAAAAATTTAACTCAAATCCATTAATTGTTCCTGGTTATTTTATTGTTGTTTTTATTGTTTTCCATTTATTAATTTCTGTTGTTCCATCATGGAACTTGAAAGATGCAAGAGATTATGGATGGATTTTTAATGCACAAGAATCAAATGAACCATGGTATTCATTTTATGAATATTATGATTTTAAATTATGTAATTGGTGGTTAGTTTTGAATCAATTGCCAACTATGTTAGCATTAACATTTTTTGGAGTTTTGCATGTGCCAATTAATGTTCCTGCATTAGCATTAACAATTGGAATGGATACATTTGATGTCGATAGAGAATTAATTGCACATGGTGCATCTAATTTAATTAGTGGATTATTTGGTTCGATTCAAAATTATCTTGTTTATACAAATTCAGTTTTATTCATTAGATCAGGTGCAGATTCACGTTTAAGTGGTGTATTATTGGCTGTTGCAACATCAGGAATTATGTTTATAGGACCCGTTTTAATTGGTTATATTCCGGTTTGTGTTGTTGGTGCTTTGATTTATTTATTAGGATATGAATTATTAAAGGAGTCCATTTGGGATACTATCGGTAGATTAAGAAAATTTGAATATGCAACTATCATCATTATTGTTATTACTATGGGTGCATGGGATTTTGTTTATGGTATTTTAGTTGGTATTTTATTAGCATGTGTTTCATTTGTTATTGAAGCTGGTTCTAAACCTGTTATTAGTGAAATTTATACAGGTGAATACGCAAGATCCATTGTTGTTAGACATCCAAAACAATTAGAGTTTTTGAAAAATGTTGGTAAACAAATTTGTATTTTGAAATTGAATGGTTCGTTATTCTTTGGATCAATTGGCGGTTTAGAAGGTGAAGTTAGAAAATTATTTGATATTGCAAACTACAGAAAGCAACCAATCAAATATTTAATTTTAGATTTAAATGATGTTCTAACGTTTGATTTTAGCGCAACTGAAGGTTTCAAGAGAATTAGAAATTTACTCATGGAAAAGAAATGTTACTTTTTGTTATCGTCAGTTGACAATAATTCAAACATTTTAGAATCCTTCAAATATTCAGGATTATGGGAAACTGAAGAACACCGAGAGAAGATTCAAATGTTTAATAACTTAAATTCTGCATTAGAATGGTGTGAAAATATCTTTTTAAAACATTATAAAGATTTAGCATTGAGTTCAAGATCTAAAAGTCAAAATATTTTAACAACACCAATTTCAAATAAAAAAAAATCATCCTTTGCATTATACGGACATAGTGTCAATAATAACAGTAATCGTAGTAGTCCAGGAATGGGGACAGATTCTTCCTTAATTGTTGGTACCCCAAGACACATTCAATTTATGAATGCTGCTAGAAAATACAATCAAAATGAACAATTCCAACAGGAGTTGATTATGAGTAAATTGGATTTTGAGAAGGATAATAGTAGAAAGACATCGATTTCCAGTATTAATCAACCGTTATATTTAATATTACAAATTATGCAAGGGTTAAGTTCTAAAACAGACGAGAAATTTTGGAATAAATTATCTCCATATCTTAGAAAGAGTAATTATAAACCAGGAGACACAATTTATGATAAGAACTCCAACCAACCATGTCTCTATTTCTTTGAAAATGGATTAGTTGATTTTAAAATTGAGTTTAATAATTTGAAGTTTTCAATTACAAGTTCTGAATTACCATTGACTATTTTCGGTGATATAATCATAACTAATTCCGATAGAACAATCAATTATAAGGCAAATTCAAATTGTGTATTCTGGACACTTGATGCCAATGGAATTAAAA
>JAJLVN010000010.1:78145-114622 GCA_030570315.1 Pichia sp. NRRL Y-12827
AAAAAAAAAAAAATAAAAAAAACGTAGAAGAAAAATACAAACTTGTGTCGAGTAAAAATATTCATACCCCGTGTCTATCGTCGTTATTATCTATCATTTGATTCTATTTTTCTTGTTAAACAATGAGTTTGTTTGCAAATAATATAGAAAATCACCAAGAACTTAACAAATGGTGTAATGAACTGAAAATCAAGTTCAATTCAAATTTGAAGATTAAAAACACCACCGATAAAGGTGTTGGTGTTTTTTTCAAAGCTACTGAGGATGGAGCAGAGGAGCTGGATAATGGAAAAATTGAACTGCTCCGGATCCCTAGGTTATCAAGTTTCAATATTTACACGTTAAAGGAATTAGTTAATGAGAACTTGAATGGAGATGATTTGAAAATTATTAAAAAATGTCTGAACATTGTGTTCCAAAACTACCGAATCAGTGAAAGTGTAATTATTATTGGCTACTTTATTTCATTCTTGATAATTTGCAAAAAGCAAGAAAAAAAGGGAAACAGAGGTCAATGGATTAAGAACGTTGAAGTATATTTGGATGTTTTGTTAAGTACGAATGTTGGGAACATGTATTCAGACCAACAGAATATTTTAGAGGATGCATTGATGATACTACCAGGTAACGCGCTTTTAAGCAATTCCATCATGGATATTATTGGTACTAAATGGGTTGATATAGTCAATGACATCAATGAAGAAATTGAGGATATGGAAGACGTTGCGATTGAGGAAGTTTTGCAGATTGTCTCTGCAGTTCGATCAAGAGTTTTAGAGATTCCTAGAGAAACCGAAGAACAAGGGGATGAGGGAGATGACGACGACAACGCCAACGACGACGGCGACAACAACAACGACGACGGCGACAACGACGATTATTACGTTGATGTAACCTTAGTTCCAATATTAGACTTCGTCAATCATGATAACCACCTGAAAAATGCACATTTTGATATTGATAGAAAAACAAAGGATATTATATTACACATGGACAATACAGAGACACTCCCAGCAGAAGAAGCCGAGGTTTACATCAGCTATGATTTGTTTGAAGATCTCCACAAGATGTTCATCAACTACGGATTCATACCCACCAGCACAGGCGTTTCGAAATTCATTGACATCCCGATCATCGGATACATTGGCGGCGATACGGCGACTGGTACCTTGAGCGACCACGAGGCTACGCGCCGACTCTATCTGCTTCGTCAGACACCCAACGTCCAGTTTCAGATCCAGTTTGGACCCGACGGTGACATCGAGTCCTGCGACGTCATAGACGAAGAGTTTTACTCGTACTTGATTTTCGAGGAAAACGACGTCGACTGGCGTCGGCTGGAGGCAGAGCAGGAAGAACACGACGAGGCCGGAGATGGGGCCGGCTGGCCAGCCGAGCTGGACTTTTTCGCCAGCGGGTTCGACAGCTGCCGCGAAATCGCCGCAGCCATGTCCGAAGAACACGTTCTCCGGCTCAAGACGAAGCTCGCCCAGTACATTGCCGCGTTCTGGAAGGTGGCCGCCCCCCGCCTGGGCCAGTTCCGGCAGCTGGCCCAGGAGTACGAGCTCCCCCGTGGAGAAACCACCAACGTGGTGAAGCTGCTGGACCTGTACCGCCGCGTGGGCGCGTGGACGCGCGCCCACGGCCTTGGCTGGCGGTGCACGGGCGTCCCGCTGGAGGCGCTTGCTCTGCGCGTGCGCCCGGCGTACAATTTCCAGCGGGCGGACGAGGGAATTGAGGTGGGCGAGCTGCGTCTGTGAGAGGTATTTATTATCGCTGGAGTATGTTATTATATCTCTCGGGTTCGCAAAACAAGGGCAGGCCTTGGCCTTGGCATCGTTTCGTGGTGATAGCAGCATTGGTGATAAAGTGGTGTTAATCGGTGGGCATCTTGCTGGATTTATAAGCATCAGGGTGTCCACCCTGTGTCCACCCTGATGCATCTCAGCAGCCTCTTTTTCTCTCCCCCTCCTCCACTCTTGCCATCGCCCCCCTCTCCACATACTTGCACCACTTCTCCGCCCGCCCACAATGCCATACATACCTTCGTCCTCAAAACAGAACGATTCAAATAAAAAGAAAAGAGTTGGAAAAGCTTGCGATTCATGTCGGTTAAAAAAGACCAAGTGCAATGGTAAACAACCGTGTGAGCGTTGTCAGTTGGACAACAAGTTTTGTATCTACACCGAACGGAAAAAGTCAAAGGACAAAATGTACACCAGTGAATACGTCGAGCTGATTGATAAAAGGCTCGGCTTGGTCAACAAGTCGCTGATCAAGCTATGTGAACTACTGAAATTGAACAAGTCGGTGGAATTAAACGAGTTTACCAAGAACTTGGTTTATGATTGCGATAGTTCCACAAGTCCAATTTCAATCAATCAAGCCATTTCTTTGTTGATCAATGCAAACGATGAACTGGATGAACACGACGAGCCACACGAGGGACACGAGCATGACCACTACCACGATCACGATCAAGACCAGGATCAAGACCAGGATCACGATCAAGATCATGGACCCGACCACTTTTCAACGCCCGAATCATTATCTCCGAATCTGTCAGAATTTTCATCCGAAAATCAAAAGCAACTGGCAAATACCAATATCCAATATACGCCGGTTTTGTTATCACAGAATGATAACCATAATAGCTCAAATAACTCAAATATAATATCTCCAATTGATGACAATGATGAATTACATATGATGGGTTTTAATTCTCTGAATCTCGTTAATTTTAGAAACAACACCAGTAACAACACTAATCATCGACCATCATTAGTTTCACCAAACTCATCATCTGAATCAACATTACAATCCAGTCTGATTTCACCCAGCTTAAATACTTTTTCACCTTCTTCAATAACAAGTGATTCATCATATTTGTTTTTCAATACTATGAACGATTTTACCATTGATTCAAATAATTTCTTAGCCAACGATAATTACTATAATTTGCATTCCTTTGGCCTTAATAATTATAATGATGCCATGACCACCACCACTACATACCAAAACCAAAATGAAAATGAAAATGAAAATCAAAATCAAAGCCTTACTTTATTATCATCTCCACTAATCAGTGCAAGATCTCCAAGTATATCATCCACAGTTGGCTCAGGATCAATCAAAAAGGTTCAACATCACCATCATAGTCATAGCCATTCTAATACCCATAATCATATTAAAGAACTTAATATGACCCCCACTTTAAATACAAATATTACTAAATTTACATCGCCGATTTCAACAGAGTTAAATAATGATGATTTTGTTCAAATTTAATTTTAATTTTATTTAATTTTAATTACTTTAATGTTCTTTGTTTTTCCTCAATTTCATACACACACATATATATATATATACCTTAGACCCATATTTGATTCTGTTATTTTATTTATTTCATTTTACGTTCTTCTTCAATTCTTCCTTTCACACATACTTACACACATACTTAGATACTCAGATACATACATATACATAAATAATTCTTTATAGATGAATTTAATGACCTTCAGTTCCTTTTTTTTTTTCTTCTTACAAACATCCGCTTAATGAGTTAACTTGAATTTTAACTTTCAAATGAGAGATATATACAAATATACGCAACATAATATTAACCGTTTATGGACCATGATGAGTTTCCCTATTGTTTTAGACAAAAAAAAAAAAAAGAAAGAAAATGCAGGTTAATAATATCCCCGTAAGGGTTTTTTGCGGTTCATTTACGGTATTATTGCGGCATATACAAAAAATGCAACTATGTTTCTCAAAATCGAAAATTACATCACATTAACTCATGAGTGGTACCAACTATATATCAAGGTTTCCAATGAGATACACTGGTCATAACATCACTCAGTTTGTTGATACACTCCATATTTTTTTTTTGTTAATGAAATGCGGTTCAGATTGTCGTGTGACAAATCATGTACTTATACACTGTATAGTTTTATTACATACATCTCTATTGTGGTCTTGAATAATAGAACATCGCGTGGAGTAAACAACTAGCTCATAGCCATATGAGTTAATAAAGCGACGGTGTGCACTAAAACCAAGTCAAATTAACTCCCGCATACGATGCAATTCTTTCTTTAACGCCGGGGGGAAGAACAGATCTACAATAGACTAGCAGATGTAAATGCTGTATTACCGTTGTACTAGATTATTATGGAAACATCTGCAAAACTATTTTTCAGTTTAGTGTAGTTTGCTTTTCCAGAAAAATTGAGGAAATTTAACTTATGATATAGCCTGTTTGCAAATCAAAGACTATTCTTTTGTAAATCTTGAAACCGTCCAAATTTAATTTGCTTCAGCCAACTCCATACATGATCGGCCATCACCTGTTGCCCATCTCGGTAGATTTAACTTTACCACATATACACTAGAGCAGATGTATTTGTATTTTGTTACGAAAATAGGTGAGATTGAAAACTCGTTGGCTAATTATGTCATCTCCGCGGTAAATATATTATTTCAGACTATTCATAATATTATAATTATTACATAAAATACAATTAACATACACTAAAATCTAAACTAAACGACGACTGAACGATTATGAGTTCTTTCACTGAAAAAAAATAATATCCTATAAGAAATACAGCCACAAAGTCTAATGAATGCTAATGCAGCCACAAGCCATAAGATTACGGTCATGAATGTATTTGCAACATTTAAATCATTCCAGTAATTCCTCTTTCTTAATCTATTAGTTGTACTTGTACCGGTTGCATCATTAACATAATCTGAATAATCTTCTAGACCACCAGTACGTAAAATGATAACCATTAAAATGAAATTACAAATCAACCATAGAATGACAGTATAGGTTCTACCCAATGCATAATTCTTTTCTGATTCTTTAGCAACTTTCTCAAGTTTCTCCAATTCTATCTTCTCTAAATCCTTTTCATCGATTACCTTTTCATTACCTTCTAAATTAGATTGGGCATTCTTATATAATGTATCCGGATCTTCTAAATTCTCACTTAATAATAAAATCTTCTTTTCATCATCATCATCATCATCACTACCACCACCACCACTATCATCTTCCGTATTTTCAGCATCTTTCTTAGTTCTAGCGTTTTTCTTTGGTACTTCAGCTGTTAATGCACCTTTAGTACCCCATGAAATATCATTAATGTTGGCAAACGCAAAAATACCTAAAACATTAATATATGCAGGTGATAATAAAATATACTGTAGTGTACATGCAAATAAATGGAAAACATCAAAGAAAACCAATGATCCAATAATGTATAAAATATATGTTGAAGCCAACGACACTGTTAAATCCCTAAATTTGCTATTTTTTAAATATTTCAGTCCAATTGATGCTGTAAATGTCGTATATGCTCCAATTTCATCCTTAACTAATTTAATTGATTCAATAGTTAGACTAATAACACAGAATGTCATGTATACAACAACAAGTGAAAATAAGACAAATGCCAATAGATATAAGTATTTAGCATCATTGGGTCTATTACCAAATGAGATTATGAAAGTTAAAACAATACCTGCAATATAGATCCATAAGAAGACAATTGCTAAAATACTACCAATTTTTTCGCCAACAAATGTATCACCAACGTTCAACGTCAAAATTCTGAAAACTAAGAAATATATAGATAATGCAAACCATGATAATAAAATATTAACAGTTTGATATATAATTTCAAAAACAAGTGCAATTTTCCTAGGTAATGAATGAGTTGAAGTTAAAATTCTGTAAAAATGTAAATTTGAATATAATGCTGCAAAGAATGAACCATTCAACCATCTTCTTCTTTGATTGATAAACTCATTAATTTGTGATGGAACATCTGTAACTGCATAGGAATTATGAACATATTTGAGTAAATATGATTTACCAGCTTTAGCAACCAATTCAAAACATAAAATTCTATCTTCCGCTAGATACATGTTGGATTCTAAAATACCAGCAGGTTTTTCATTATTTGATTTCATATCTTCACCATGGAAATATGCCTCTAATGGATCACCCTTTAATGCTTCATATCTATATGCACTAAAAGCACCTGGTAAAACAGAGACAAAACCAAATGCACTCTCCAATGGTTTATCCAAAATATTTGACATTTTATATTCAAAATTTTGTGCTGCAATTAATGGATTTATAATACATTTACCAAAATCAGATAATTTGAAATAAATAAACCAACCAATCTTTTTCCAAATTGAAGTTTCATCATTTGGACTTGCATGATTGCCTAGCATTGCTCTAATTTCACCACATGCACCACCAATTTTCGGATCCTTGAAAGCTTTCCATAGTTTATAAATAGAATCAGGTCCCGGTTCTGTACCAACATCTAATAAAACAACAACCTTAGGATTCAAATTTGGACATAGAAAGTTTAATGCCCATCTATGAGAATTGATCTTTTGCTTATTTTCATCCTTTAATAAAAACATAATTTGAACTGGAACGGTTTGTTCAGTGACTAGAGGAACAGTATATGATTTATTTCCCCTATTATAATCGAATTTTCCAATACCAAAAGTAGTTGTATATTCAAATAAATGCGCATTAACTTTATCATCATTAACATATTCTTGCATAATACCTTCTTGGAAAGCACCTAATAAAGTTAATAAAGATTTTGATTTTTCATTAATTTTATTCTTACCATCACTGACAATAACAACAACAACTTTTTTCCATGTATTTTTACCAAATGGATGAATACTTTCATCTTCTGGCAAATTATACATTGTTTTCATGTTTTTGAAAATACCCTTTAATGTTCTACTCAATAAGATTTCATCTTCATTGTACATTGTACAAACAATCATTAATTCAGTATCCCTTTTAATTGGATAAATGTTTTGTCTTAGTGGATATTTTTCAATATAATCTCTTGTAAATGGATCATCAGCTGTATAATCCTTTGGATCAGTAGTAATGGCATGATATCTTAAATGTGTGAATTCCGTTAATTTTTTAGCACCAGTGAATGGGATTTTATTTAACAATTGACTTGGAACAGGATAATCAAAACTATAGTATTTACCATCAATTAACTCAACTTTATTATCACATTTATCAGCAAAATTAGTATCTTGTAAATCATTATTGAATACATTATTGCTTTCAACATCTTGGAATAATTGGTTGTTGTCTAATTCTGGTTCATCAACGTCTCTTTCAAAATTTTGAAAAATTGGTGATATATAATCATCATTATACAATGATTGTTGTTGTGGATTATTATAATAATTCAAATTTTGGTATGAGTCACTTGGTGAATACATGTTGTTATTATCATGCTCGTGCAAATCTCTAACAGGTGTAGTTAAGAAATTATTCGTTGATGTATTGTATAAATTAGAATCATTGGCAGTAGTATTTTCATAAACATTTATATTATCCACATTACTTTTATTATGTGAAATGTTGCTTGTAAAAATCGATGCATTATCATTTTCATTAACATTGTTTTGGTGATATGCATAATCAGAATAATGATCATCACGATCATCATAACCAACATGATCAACATATTCACGATCATCAGCACTAGATGAATCATCCATATAAGTATTAAAGGGATCAATTCTGTTTGAAGATTGTGAATTATCACGCATATGAGCTATAGATTGACGTTTTGGAGAAGTTGAATATCTTGCGTGTTGAGGAGGTTCAAGTCTACCTAAAGTTGAAGAAGCACCAGCACTACCATATAGATCAGATTGTGAACGTCTATTGAATGTGTTTAGTTGGGTATTATAGGTGTTAGAATCAACATTTGGTTCAGATGAATTTCTGTTGTATTCATTTAAAGTACTTGAATGGAAAGAGGAAGCATCCTCGTTATCAGACTCGTCCCTGAGCGCAAATGGGTTGGACATAGGATATATGTTGTAAAATAATAGAAAGAACTATAGAATACTAAAGAAATATAACGGTTTAGATCAGAAACAGGCACAGACATGAATAAATAACTTTCTGTAAAACAAGCCAACTTGTTAAGCCCCTGAAAAAACTAATTTTTTTTGCTGTTTCACGCGTTGCTATTTTTAACTTGGCGTCATGTCTCTTTCAGTGTAAAGATCCATGCTAAGATAACGGATAAGTTAAAGGTCACTACTATTCTCTCTATCTAAGTTGATCAAGTAGACTGGCAATGATATGCTTTTTGTGTTGCGCACGTGCTTCTTGTTCAGCTTCACTAGGAGGCAACCCTTCATTCTCTATGTCCACAGCACGAGCTTGTTTGAAATCCTTAAGCTTCTTATGCAGTTCTTCACGGCCATCCAATAATATCTGCTTTGGCAACAGCCCATTGTTAAGCAGTTTAAATTCATCAACTTTTTCAGCCTCTTCTCTCAATATTGTAAGCACCCTGGACATACGCCCCACCATTCTTATTTTATTCTTTAATGCATCTCCTGTAAATAACGTATTTTTTAATGCACCAGTCTTAACAAGCGCCTTTTGAATTACAGCTGCTTCAGAATCTTCAATTGCATCAAAGAAAATATCACTTCCATCACTTGCTTGGTCACTTAAATCTTCTTCTTTCTCAGTTGTAGACTTATTTTTATCATTTTGCTTGATCATTTCAATGTTCTTTGAATCTAATGAGATTTCATCTTTATTAAGTTCATCTTCTGTACAAATATTCAAAACAGCTGATAATATTTCAACAATCTTTTCAGCAACGAATGGCAATGACCATTCAAATAAATTCATTTGATCTGGTAAGAAATATGGTGCTGGTGAGGTATCAAATTGTTTGATATTAAAGGATTCTCCATTATAAACCAACACAGCTGCCATATTATCATAAGTACCACAGTAGTTTGGTGCTGAAAAAATTGTAATTAAACTTGGAAATTCGGTCGTTTCATTAACTTTATAAATTCTATATCCAGAATCTTGTGGTTGATGACCCCTCACAACACTTAGTAGATTATTATGATTCAAAAACGTTTCAACTGCCTTATATGAATAAAATTCACTACAATGGCGCTCACTATTGAAGCTATAGTATTTTTCAATTTCATCTTCATGTATTTCTTCTGTGTCATACCCATTCGTCGGATCCGACCACATTAAATCACAGAATAATCCTTTACTTGGTACATCTTTTCTAAATCTATTTATCTTTTCAATTTCTTCTAAATCCCATAGACTACTTGATATACCTGCATGAACACAAAAAAATTGTTCATTCAAAACTGCACATAATGGTAATGATTTGAATGATTCCAATGATTCAATGTATAGTTTGTCTGAATATCTACTAATACATTCCTTTTTATATGTAAAATACGATGTCATTCTTTCAGTCTCATGATTACCTCTCAAAAGCCAAAATCTTTTAGGAAAATTAATTTTCATTGAATATAATAATAATAAGACTTCAATTGATCTATCTCCTCTATCAACATAATCACCCAAGAATAAATACTGTATATCTTTTGGATCTCCACATAATTCAAACATTCCAAGTAAATCATAATATTGCCCATGAATATCACCAACAACACTACATGGAACATCTATTTTCAACATATTTGGTTCATGCTTCATTATGTTTGTTGCTAGTTTGATTATCTTGATTGTCTGATCTTCACTTAGTTTACCTTCTCTTTTGAAATGTTCCAATAGATACTTATAATCAGGCTTACCATCTTTAAATAACTCTTCATCTGTGGGGACATAGTTGACTGGTGGCAAAACCGATTTGACAATTCGTTCTTTGGTATGTATCTCTGTTCCATCGTCCGTAATGTATGTTGAGCCATGCCTGATCAACTTTCTGTCATGGCCAACTGCCTCTTCATCATTCACAACATTTCTAGCCTTTAACTTCTTCAATGCATTTTCCACCTGGATACTAATCTCCTCTCTATTTTGTGTCATGCTGTACTGTGCAATATGCCTATTCAATCAAGAGAGGCTTAAGTTTTGCAGCCAAAAGAATCATCTTAATCGTACAGTGTATCAATTCGGCAATCCAAATTAGAGTAGAGAAAATAGAAAAAACCCTCAATCGCTTTATTATTATTATGCACAACATACTATACTAAAATGATAAGGTGGTTGTTGTTTGTTACATGATAAAAAAACACCGTTAATAATATCATACGACATATTGTACACATTTATACTGTTGGAAAAAAGAAAATACAAAACACAAAACACAAAACACATAGTCAAGAAATATAAATGCAAAAACACTTTATATATTAGATGCACGTTCCCATAACCTTTTGTATTTTATGTCATCTTCTTTGGCTTGTTCTTCAGATGATGGAGGCATAGCTTCATTTGTCAAATCGGCCAATCTTACTTTTTCAAAATGTGATAGTTGTTTATCAATTTCATCACTACCATTAAGTAGAACACCCTTAGGCAAGGTTAAGCCACCTGAAAACGCCCGCAACTGTTCAACCTTTTCGGATTCTTGTCGTAGTAAGTTGAACATTCTTGATAATCTACCTATTGCCAAAATCTTATTTCTTAATGCCATGTTATCCAATGTCTTCTTTGAGTTATTGCCTGCTTCACCTATTTGATCATCATTAATGACTTCCATTGGTGAATTTTCAATAGTTGTAGTTCCTTCTAAGGCCTTAGATGATTGAGATGAATTGAACATTGGTTTTTTACCTGTTTCATTTTGAATTTTCAGTAATGATTTAACTAATTCCTTTGATAACGGTGTATCGGTTTCAAGTTCTTCATCGGTACAAATATTTAAGACACTAAATAATACTTCACACACTCTTTCAGCCACAAATGGTATAGACCATGTAAAGACATTCATGAAATTTGGTAAATGATAAGGTTCAGTTTGTGAGCTAAATTGTCTAATATTCATAGTTGTAACATCGTATTTTAAAACTGCCGCCTTATTACCATAAGTACCACAGTAATTAGGTGCTGAAAACAATGTTATAACCGATGGGAATTGTTGTTCAGGTGTCCTTTTATACATTCGATAACCTTTATCTTGAGCTTGATGTGCACGTATAACACATAACAAATTATTTCTTTCCAAGAAATGACAAACTGAATTATATGAAAACATATAAGAGCAACCTCTTTCATAGTTTTCTGTAAAATCTGATGATTGAATTGATCCATATTTTTCATTATCGAAGTCGTTTGATGGATCTGCCCACATCAAGTCACAATAAGCCCCGTGTGAGGGGAAATCAATTTGAAATCTATTGATTTTATTAACATCTGATATATATTTGATATCTTTTGAGATACCACCATGAACACAAAAAAATTGTTTATTCATAATTGCTGCAATTGGTAATGCACAGAAAGATTTCAATGACGAATGATAAACTTCCATTGAGTATTTAACTAAACACTCACTTTTAAATGTAAAATGCTGTGTCATTTGTTTGGATTCATGATTACCTCTTAACATTGTGAATGTTTTTGGATGATTGATTTTCATTGCATATAACAATAACAAAACTTCCAAGGAATATGAACCTCTGTCAACATAATCACCTAAAAACAGGAATGATGTTTTATCAGGATCTCCACAAATTTCAAATAATTTACATAAATCGTACAATTGACCATGAATATCACCACAAATTGTAACCGGAGAAGGAACTTCTAATAAGTTAGGTTCATTTTCAAATATTTTAGTTGCCATTTTTATAATTCTCAAAACTTGTTCTTGCTTCAACTTGCCTTCTCTTTTGAAATGTTCCCTCAATAATTTATAATTTGGTAATCCACCAGGATTTCCAAACAAGTCATCATCACTAGGTATAATATCGGTAGGTGCAGGAACATCCTTGATGATCCTTTCTGTAGTTTTAAATTCATTGTGATGATCATCGATATAAATAGTTGGATCTTTCATTCCTGCATCAAGATCGACTCTATTTTTCATCTTTCTCAAAGCATTCTCAATCTTCAGAGTGTTCTCATGTGCTTCAAGCTTTTCCTTTGCTGTTCTTTCTCCACTCATGCTAGATGATAGAACATATACCTATAACACAAGAAACGGGATAAATTTAGCAGCAGCTCACGTAGTTCAAATACATTACAAAGAATAGAGATGAAAATTTGAAATTCTCGAAACGGTCAATTAATTTCATGATTTTTCAAACAAGAAAGAATTTTTTTTCCGTTAATTGAAAGCATTTTTTTTTAGACAATAACGAAATATATACTATATAAAAACATGACTGAAGAATTTATTTTGAATGATCCTGGAACACTCACAGCTGAGATTCCAAATGCAACCCTTTTACCATTCCCAACTGAAAAGCAAGATGCAAATTTTGAACTAGGTACATCAATGATAATTCATGGTTGGTATACATTAACTACTGCAGTTGACAATCTTTGGGGTGGTCCACAATCTGCAGAAAAGAGAGATTGGATAACTGGTGTGGTTGTTGACGAATTCACCAATAATAAAGAAATTGATATTATTTATATTCATGAAGTATTATCAGGTTGTATGGAGGATGAGTTCTACACTGTTATTGAAGATGGATCAACTATTGAAGTTGCAACAAAAATTGTCAATTGTTATAAAGAATGTAAAGATGGTAATTTTGCTACTGTGCAGATGATGTATAACAAATGGTTAACCAAACAACAAAACAAAACTAGTAAGATTGTTGCTAATATTATCAATGATCCATTAAACCCTGATGTCTCTTCAGATGAAGATGATGAAATTCATGAAGGTCATGATATGGATGTTGATATGGATATTGATGTAGTTGAACAACCGCGTCGCCAAAAACAAGAACCCGAAGTTGATGATGATGGTTTTACAATTGTTAGCAGTAAAAGACGTTGATTCTGTTATTTTTTTCGTCTTTCTATGTACATTATTCTACCTAATATTTAAAAAAATAGTTAAAGAGAGAATCTTTCTCGTTATATAAAATAAACAAACTTTAGGCCTTCTAGTTACTCACTCTACTTGCATTACCATTTGCGCTTCTGAGTTGCGATTTCAAAGATCCATCACTATCTCTACGTTCTAAAGAATTTGGTCTACCGCCCTGTCTTTTCCAAAATCCTTCTGTAAACACCCCACTACTATTCCTTAAAAGTGGAGATGAAATACTGTTTCTTTTCCAGAAGACTTCCGAAAACAAAGGATTAACATTGTTAATGTTGTTTGAATTGTTAATGAACAACTCACTTTTACCGTGCTGTAATGCATAATGCTCTTTAATAATCACAGGATTAACTCTAAACAATTGAATATGTGTACCAAACCAAACACTATTTTTTAATAAATTATCATAATAAACGTTCAATGTGTTACTTTCACCACCCAAGTTTTTATCATTATTATTACTGAATGTGAACCCATTATGTGATAATGGTGATGATGGAGGTTGGTCATTATTTGACATTAATTTCCAGCCTCCAAACCCCCATGTTGAACTCACTTTCTTGATTGCAGAAATTCCTGAACTGATGTCTGCTAGGATACCCTTTGTAGAAAAGCTATCATAATTCAGATATATATCAATCCAAATTAATGAAACATACCAACCTAACGTTGTATTAGTCCATTTTAACTTTAATGGATGATATATATATTTCTCATATTGATATAATTCAGGCTTTTCGATTTTGTTAATTATGTTTTCCAAATCTAGTTTCAATAATCTATGAATTATTTCAGAAGCTTCTGTTGATTTACTAATAGTTTCTGTATTACTAGCCTGAATGATTACTGCTTTATTAACAGCTTTCAAACAGTCATTTAAGAAAATTAGTGATTTATTGCCTCCCCATGTATTATAGAACTTGTCATAGTAAGGTTGTTTACCCCTGCTCTTTTCGGTCATACCAATTGGGACTTCTGCTTTGAATACCTCATCAGAATATGAAATGACTTTACAGTCATCATTATTTGAATCTTTAATGATTTCATCGATGTTTCCATTATTATTATTACTATTATTGTTTCCATTGTTTAAACTCACGAGATCACCTGTATCTTCTATATTGGTATTTATAATCTTTGGTTCACCATTAGAAATAGAAATTTGGGAAACCTGCTTTGTTAAGGCTGGCATACTTCTAATCGATGGCACACTTTCAATAGTATTTTGTGTGTTTTGTCTAGTTAATTGTAGATCCAACGAATCTGTTGATTCGTTGCCGTAATCACTCAATTGATTGTTACTTTCTAAATGTTGCTGTGATTGGTATATTTGTTGATGTAATTGAAGTTGTTGATTATGAATATTAGTATCATATTCTCTTTTTTCTTTAAGTAACAAATCCATGTATAAATTATCTGAAATTTTCTTGATAGACTCTTCCAACTTAAGAAATGCATTGATATTTTTGGTGAACACATATAATAAAACAACAGAATCTGATGGGTCCCTTGAAATTGCATTACAGCAAGATCTCAAAATTAACGATAGATAATCTGAATTTTTCTCTGGATTATTTGATAAGTAATGGATGCTTGATAATTTAGTGATAGTTTGCATAATTGAATTGGATGCAGCATACGATAGTTGTGTTGGTGGACACTTTGATAAATCTTTTGGCGATATTCTTCTGTTACTTAAAATTTCTCGATTTTCCCTTTTGTTATACTCCAATATCATCACATGTAATGAAATTAAGTTGTATAATATCTGAACAATTGGGTATAAATAATCATAAAAGCAATCAGAATGAATAATGTTACAGATTTGAATTATTAAGTAGTCTCTATATGAAGTAGGGATTGTTGAAGTTCTCAAAATTTGTGGCACTATCTGATACAATTCCATGTTAAATGGAGTTAATAATTTCATTGCCAACCGTAAATCAGAGGATAAGAATAAAATGTTGTATATTGCTAATTTGACAAAATTTGCATACTTTTTGTTGTCCTTGTATTTTATAACATAGTAAATCAACAAGACAAAGTAATCTGCACCTAGCAGTTCAGCAAAATTGGCTCTAAATTTTGAATTGCATTGGTATAATTCTAGTATTATAATTATCAATTCAGAACTCCAAATATGAATCTCATCATTTTCGATCAATTTCGAAGATTTCATCAAATAGGAAAATGTTCCAGTATCATTATCAATGATTGGCTTGAATATCGGTGAAGTTAAGATTTTAATAACCATCTGAATATCTTTTGATTTAGTGATTTTATTTAAAAACAGTCTAGTTCTATTCCTTGCAGGTTCATTATTTGCTAAAATATTATTCTTGAATAAAAATGATGTGTCTCTTTTGGGAATTGCATAAACAATCATTAATGTAAATAATTGTAATGAATTTGCCACTAATAAAATTCTAATTTTTTTATGATCATCGTTTGCTATTTCTAAACCATTATTATTATTGGAGCCTAAATTTATAAACCCATTGTCTCTTTCTGTAATATCATTTGATTGTAAAGATCGAAGAATTAGATTTAACAGTGAAAGGCATAAGTAGTAGAACTTCCTACCATCAGTTGCTGATACCAGGACTGTCAAAAATTTTGACCCGGAGTTAATGACATCAGGTACTGTAGTATAAAGATTTTTAGAAAATAAAACCAACATTAGTCGCAAAATTTCTAGTCGATTTGAATCTAACCTTAATGAAGGTTCTTTGTATATCCCATTTATATCAAATCCAGGTTCCCAAGAAATGAATTGGAAATCATTTGCAAAAGTTTCATGTTTAGAATCTATATCACCGTTAGTCTTAACAGTGAAGTCTAAACAAAACAATGAATTAAGTAATGAGATTATTAGTTCTGCGCCAACCGGCTTTTCATCACTTGTCATTTTATTATGGTTGACAATGGTTGAATCATTTGCAGAACTAGAATACAGTGGAGAATCAATATCCTCAGAACCAATAGTTGTTGCATCAGATGAGTGATTTTGATTGGTTGATTCTGTATAATATGTAGGAGTGTGATATATTCTGTTCCAAAAAATTTCACATTCCATATGTTGTAGTTGTTTTTTTTCATAGAGAAATGGAATAAGTAAAGTTAATAATCGTATACAGTTCATTAACTGATAAGTTGGAAACTTCGATAACCTGAAATCATTCAATTTAGACAAATAGATCAATCGGTTGGTGATAGATGTTATTAATTTTGTAAAAATTTCTGAATGGTGATCTCTTAAATATCTGATATCAGCAGGTAAGAAAACTGCAGAAACGTCTTCCATGGACGTTGGCAAACTCCAAAGTAAGTCCCAATACCTACTGCAATCGCTCAAGTCTGTTCTTTTATCTACCAGTTTAGAGACATGTGCCTTTAATTTGGCCTTGACTTCAGCAGATCCCATCTGTAATTGGTGATAGTGTAATAGGTAATATTTCGATTTTTAAGTCTTTTTTTTTTTCTTTTTTATCAGGCAAAAAAAAAAGTGTATCTAAAGAACCTTAGTATTTTAATTGGTCAATCTTTCTCTCTATTTTTTCGACAACAACTCTTAGAAGTGTCGAGTTGTGCAAATGGGCTTGCCAGAAGGACAGAGCAGATATTGGACAAGGATGTTCTTTTGGCCGGGAAAGTGCGATTTTTTTCTAGGTCTCGCGCTGGAAGGAGTTTGGGCTCAACGTAAACCAACCTGAATATTGGAGCTGATGCTGCATTGGGTATGTATGGTTTATAGGGGTTACACAAATACTTATAAAATGGAAGGGGGGCAGAAACGCAAAAATGAAAACAAACAGTTGTTAAGAGCAATGTGAATGTAAGTGTGAAACAAGTAAAGAGTTATGCGATGAAAAGAAAGCAGATGGAAGAGCCCCGAAGGAAGTAATAGTAATCAAGGACACTCCATAGAAATCAAGAAATGATTAAGAAATGACTAACGTCCCAACGTCTCCATTAGAATTCTTCATTGAAGCTTAAAGGACCGTATCTTGCAACGTAGTCATTGACTTGCATGTCCTTGGTGTCGATTTCATCGATTCCTCTCTTTGTGGCGCAACCGTTTTGGTTGGTGTTATAGTAGTTGTTCAAGGTGGTGAAATTGCTGCCATGAGTGTTAATATCATCCTCCCAACACGATAATGAAGATGCGGTTGATCCGTTATAGTCCAAAGCTGGAGGTCCGCCAGTTTGTAAATGTGCTGGCAATGGGACTCTTTGGAAAGTGCCTGCGGTTTGTTGAGGAACAGAGTCTGGCAGCTTGTAGCCGTTGGAGACGCTCTGTCTGATTCTCATTCCGATGGTTTGTAGATGTGCGGTGTTTTCGTCCATGCTGACGGTTTCATCATGGACGGTGTTTCTTTGTTGTCTTTTGTACGCTTGCATGCTGAGTGTGGCGGGTTGTTGCAAGAGAAGAAGCCGAAGCAGAAGAAGAACAAGGTTAAGCCACTAGGAAAAAGCGGATCATGCACTTTTTAATTTTTTTTTGGTTTTTCTGTCTTTTCTGCTTACACCATTCGCGGATTTCCGTTTTGGGCCGCTTGTTTACGTTTCGGAGCGGTTTGTTTACTTTTCGCTGGGTCTATTTTGAAATTCTCCACATATGCTGGAGATGAGAAACTTGGAACAAGCGTAGAATATAAAACAAGTACAAAAAGAGGCCGAAACCAGCCATGGAACAAACAAAACAAGGATCTAGTTGTAGTTCAAAATGTTCTTCTTCACACTGACACTGTTGGTCCTTTGGGAGGCCATCTCATCACCGAACGTCAGGTAGCTGCCGTCGTCTTCGGCACCATTTCTCAGGGAATGCCTGGTCAAGCCACTTAATAGTGTTCCATATCTTCTGGAGCTAGCTGAGTTGCTTCCGTGATGACTCCCGTGATGACTTCCGTGGTGACTTCCGTGGTTACTTCCGTGAGTGCTTCCATGGGCACTTCCAAGGCCACTTCCATTGCCACTTCTTTGGCCAGAACTATGTATAGACGATGGTTTAGGCTTGGTGCCTTGGGAATATTGTAAGCTGTAATTACTGCCATTGGCGGCCGAAGTTGCAGCATGTCTTTGTCTTGAATAAACATTCTTACTTGTCAGCGACACCATCAATTCATTATAGTGTAGTTCACTCTTGACATCTAATTCTAATTCTTCAATTTCTTCTACAAAATTCTTGGTGAATAATTCAACTAATGACTCATGCTGTAGTCTTAGTGACTTTGGTATAATCAAACCATGCAATTTCAATAGTCTATTTAATAACTTTGTTAACAGTTCATAACATTCCTTTAATTTCAAACAATCAGCTGCGTACTCTTCTGCAGTTTCTCCAATATCAATGCTTGCATCATCTGTGAAGAAAACTTTATATTGACCAGCACCACCGTTAACCGGTGAATCAACGGTACCACTCAGAATTCTAGTTAGATTATTGAACATTGAACTTGATGCAATTGACGCTAACGAGATGTTATCCTTTAAGTTTTGATTTATTAAGAATTCAAGACTGATCAATTCATCATTTTTCAAATTTAATGATCTAACTGCATTCTTAATCGGTGGAATCTTAACCACTGAAACTTCTTTAATTTCAGATCTATTCATTAAAGTTGGGAATGTCATATATGTCTTAAATGTCATTTCTTCAGTCCACAAATTAGTAATACTAGATGCACCTGGTAATCGTCTAATGTTGACAAAAGTGTTCAAATTTTTATTGTCAACAAATTGTTTTGCCATAACTGACAATTTATTACTTGAATGCTCCTTTTTAGGCGCAACAGTTTTAATAAATAGAAATTTACCAACGGTATTTTCAGCACTTAATCTACCTGCTTCTTCTTTATTCTTCACAATTCTTGAACCTGGATAAACTTTACTCAATCTGTTTTGAACACTTGCAATGTGTTCATATGGTAAACCTTCATAAATGAATTCCTTTGATCTGATGGTTTCAGGAAATGCCAAACCAATGAATGAAATTTTGAAAAATGTCGATTCTAATCTATCAATATGTTCTAATTTTTCATATAATTTACCTAATTCACCATGACAATATGATAATCCTAATAGATCAAAATTGTATTTAGTATAAGCATTTAACATTTCATTATAAACTTCAACTGCTTGTTCTAATTTATTACCCTTTGTAAAATTTTGCGCAATAATTTTGAATAAATCAGCCTTTCTTTTAAATGATGTTTGACGTGGCAATTTAGGCTTCGAACATTCAGGTAAATAAGTTTCAATATCCCATTCCCAAGTATTTGCCAATAATTCTAAACTTAATGCAGCTTGAACATAGTTTTGCTTTTCGAGATAATTATCATATAAATCACAAATAAAGCTCTGAAATAATTCAGGTTTATCGACATTCATTAAATAGCTTGAAATTTTTAGTTTATGGAATGTTCTATCATCATCAAATTCTTCACCATTTGGAACTTGTTTCAACTCCCCTAATGATTTCAAATAATTTGAAATAGTTGTCATTAATTTGGAAATATCATAGTATGATTCATCTTCAACATCAAGATTATTTAGCATTCTTTCAATTTGAAAAATGAAATTTTCGATTTCATTGAATTCTGGTGAATAAATTGCATCATTTGCAAATAGATCATATAATGAAGAAATGATTTCCCTTTCAAATGAAAATAATGATTCATTTTCAACTAATTCACATGAAATAATCGCCCATAAGATTTTACCACCTTCCTTAAGACATTTATCATTTCTTTGCATTGCAAATAGAATGATAAATTTCAATAATCTATAATTCTCGTATGAAACAATATCTTTCTGGAAACCACCCATTCTAGAAATTTGGAATCTTGCCTTATTTTCAGGTGTTATTTCTACACCTAAATTATTCCAACAATCATCTACAATTTTAATGATTTTTGTTCTTAAATCCGTTGTTAATTTATAACATCCTTTCTTTGGAGTATATTCTAAATGTTCAATAGAAACAGGTTTAGACGTTGCAATTTTGAGTAATAGTTTAAGAAATAAATTCCAAGTTGGAATTGATTCTGGTGATGGAGGTGGCATGAATTGATAAAGTAAATCTAATAATAAATACGATCCTTGTAAAGAAATAGAGTGTAATGATAACCAAGATTCAGATGGGTAATACACAGAATCAACAATACAATGAATCATTTTCATAATGGAATCAACTGAATCATTAAACATTGGAATATTAAAATTAATTAACAATTCATCAGAATTATCATTAATTGATTGATTAAAAACATCTTTGTATAATTCATAAACTTTGGAAGTATAAATAATTAGTAATGATAGTTCAGCTAAAATTTCAACATAAGAAACATCAGTAACAATAGAGTCCATTGTAATTTCTTCAATTGGATATTGATTTGGAAATAACTGAGTATACATTCTCTTTTTCTTGAATAAACCATGATCTGTGGAATATTGATAGTATTTGTTAAAAATAGATGCTAAAAATGGAATAAATTTGATGATTCTAATATATAATTTTTTAGATTTGTAATTAGATTCTAAACCAAATGGTAGATTCAGAATTGATAAATAAACAGACATTGAGAATCTAATACAATCTAGATCCATGATATCATTATTGAACACATTGATAATGACATCTAATGAAGTGTCAATTAAAAGGTCAATTTTGCTAGAGTTAATATACTTTGGATTATTTAAGATCCTTAAAATAAAGAATAATTTGAAAATCAAAAATTTATGCTTTCTGTTCTTATTTTTATTAATTAATGCACTTGAACCAACTTCTTCTAATGACCCTAAACCTTTCAATTTATTAGCCAAAATCCAATCAATTGAAAACATAATTAATTCTTCACTTGTGAAGAAGTTCTCAAAAATATCGAGATAAAGTTCTAATGTCTCAATTATAACTAATTGTTCAGGTAAAATGATATCCATCTTTGTATCTAAAAATTCACGAAGAATGCTGACAAATTCATCACAACTCTTCCTATATTCAGTTTTGTCATCGACACAAATTGAACTAATGGTTAGGATGAGATATGAAGCTCTACATAAAGCTCTGCCATTTGCATTCCAATCAATTTTAAAATTACCTAAGACTAAATTCATTGATTTTAACAAATTATTACCCACTTTTGGAATGATTGAAGCATAATTTTCAATAAAATTGTTATATAATGAAATATTTTCATTATTTCTAGCAATAGCAGCATCTAACAAATGAACAATAGCATTGAATGATGTACTTGATAATTCATTTTTACCTTCATTGATGGAATAATGATAAATATTCAATAATTGTGATAAAAATTGAGTGAAATTTTTGACCAAGTCTAATAATCTAATTCTCTTAAATTTACCCAAATGGTCAATAATTGATTGATCATTATTAGATGTCGGAGTCCAATGTAAAATTGCATTTGTTGTATCATGAACATTATAATTTAAACCAAAATATTCTAAATCGAATTCAACAGTTGCAGTGAATTCATGACCTGTAATTTTCAAAGTTGCTGGATTTCTTGAATTAATTCCTGTATCATGAATAGTCTTACCATCTCTTAATAAATATTTGGAAGAACCAATATAATTACCATCTAAATATAAATCAAAATGTAAATAATCAGTTGCAGTAGTTGGTTTTTCTTCTAACCCTCTAATTGCAATTAATTCCTGAACTGCTTCATTTGGAGAAACCGATAAAAATTTCCAATTTTTGAGTGGTTTATCATTTTTACCCTTAGAGAATAACAGTATTGAAGATGATGATCTAACATGAACAGATACAAAAGAAGTGTCTTTCAAATTTGATGTTGAAATCTTATTAACTTTAAGAAAAACTCTATTTGGTTCAGTATTTGAATTTAACATTGGGATACAGCTCCAAGAAACATTATTGAAAACGTTTAATTTATCTGAAGTTTTAATTTCTTTAATACTCAAAATTAGTTTTTCAGCTCTTGGATTAACAGCAACACCTTTATTTGAACCATGAATAATTCTATCAACTAATTCACCCCAACCATTATTAACCATTGTTAGAGATTTAGCCATAGCAGGATTCATACCAACAAATAATTTAACTTCCTGCTTTTCAACATCTAAGAATGAAGTAAATAAGTTGATAACAAACCTATGAGATTCACCAGTACGTAAATGACCTTTCTTACGTGAAAAAATACGTGAAACATCAGCTACACCTGCACAAGTACCTTTACGAACCTTTTTCAATAAACCATCCAATTTAACACTTTCAGTTAAAATCGCAACCAGATAAATTTTACTAGCTTCAATTTCAGATTCCGGTATATGAGTAAATAATGCAGAAAATAAATGGTCTAATTGTAAGGAGTGAGTTGCATCAACATCAACACAGAAAGCTTCAGTTAATCTTCTCTTGGCAGTTCTTAAATACATGTAAGCTTTCATACCATCATAACCCTTTGGAAGAATGTTAGAAGAGCCAGTAACTTCTTTAAAATCAACCAAGATATTTGAAGTGAAAATTTCATCAAACTTGTTATTTTTAGGGGGAACGTAAGTCAAGTTTGAAGAATCTAGATAAGTCGGGGATAAGGAACTGAAGACTTGATTTTGTGCAATTCTAGAAGGGTTAACGATGTCTTTATCAAATGAAAACAATTCACCGGTAGTTTCATCCCTTGCTAAGATTGATTCTTTACCATCAATATCAGATTTAGAATGTAATGTTTTATTAATCAAGCCACCACTTGAAGATAATAGTTTCGAAAAGGTGTTCATTAGAAGAACAACCCTTTGCTTAGCCAATGTAAGTTCATGCTCAGTTAATAGATTGTTTTTCAAAGAAGTACGTAAATCATATAAGTCGTAATAAATATTTGATAACTTCCCATAAAACTTGAAGTCATTCTTAGAATAGACAGCAAATAATGTGGAAGAGATAGTTTTCAAGATGAGCTTGATTTCGTCAGAGAGGTCCTTTGTGACGGTTGTATCGAGTGGCAACTCTGGTCTTGAAGGCTTTATCAAAACGTCATTTTCGTCATATTGATGATGATGATCTTCGTTATTTGAAATCGCTCCTGCATTGTTTTCCAGTGGGATTCTATTGAAGACCTTAACATAGTGGAGGGGGAAAACACAGACGGAAACGTTCAGCTCTGGCAATCTTCTGACATCAATTGAATCAGACGTGTAAGCGTGGGGCAATGGTTCACCGACAGAGTAACCTCTTGCCCAAGTGAAGGTGTTGGTAACTTTGGCAACTTCGAAAATGTACACCTGATCACCTGCATACAAGGGGATGAGATGTTCTGCCTTCTCAGCAGGGATGTTTTCTGGAGGCAGAAACGTTTTGACCACTTTGGCCTGCAGTAGATGGTCGGTGGCGGTCCACATGAGTTGTGCAAAGGCGGAATTGGAAGTGTGGAGACCAGGAACAAGGTACAATAGCTTTGTTGCCAGAGAAAAAGAGATATGCTTTAATGTAATGGAAGAAAAAAAACGTTTGCGCTGCATTTGTGAAACGCAGGCGAATTTCGCAGCTGCCGGTTTTTTTTCTCTTTTTTTTTCTTTTTTTTTTCTTTTTTCTCTTTTTCTCTTTTTCTCTTTTTCTCTTTTTCTCTTTTTCGGGTTTTCCCTTTTTCGGGTTTTTTGCCGTTTGTGGAAAGTGCGGAAGGTTGAGAAAAAGAGGTTGGCCCGCCGCTGGACTTAGATGGCTGGATCTGCTACATGGCATGGGGGACGTTGTTGTCCTGGTGGACATTGCTGAAGGGGAAACCACCATGGGCTACACCGACTACAACAAGTTTCTCATGTTCGGCGACTCCATCACGGAGTATGCCTTCAACCAGTTTCCCGGCGGCTGCGACGTCCCACAGTTCTGTTTCGGGGCAGGTCTGCAGCAGGCGTATGCCAGAAAACTCCAGGTGGTGCAAAGAGGGTTTTCGGGCTACACCTCCAGAGACGGCGTCCCCTTGTGCAGGTCCATCTTGAAGGCTGAACATGACGACGTGGACGACTCGAAGAAGATCAAGCTGGCGTACGTCTTCTTTGGCACAAACGACGCACGTAAGAAGGGACTTTCGTCTGACAACAGGGAATCGATTCCACTGCACACGTTCATTTCCAACATGAAAACCATTGTTGGTGAGTTCAAGTCCAGAAACATTCCTCTCATCGTCATCACACCGGGTTTACACGGCCAGGAGCTTTGGGATAAAGTCGATCCTCAGGATTTGGTTACTGGTGATTACAGAGACAACGAAACCAACAAAATCTACGCCGATGCAGTTATAGATGCAATCACCGGCGTTCCTGTTATCCCACTGTACGACCTCATGCAAAAATGGATGTCCGATAACAACTCCACTGATTTTTCTGATTTGCTCTACGATGGCATTCATCTTTCCGGTACCGGTAGTCGTATCTTGTATGATGCACTCATGGAAACCATTGAAAAACATTTCAGACATTTGTCTCCTGACTATCTTCCATTACTCTTCCCATCTTCAAAGAAGCTCACAGACACCACCTTTGCCAACATCGATTAGACAGTTATATCACCGGTGTGTAATTGTGTAATCTACCTTTAATGGACAATCCCCCATTAAACTTTCCCCAGAAAGTTTTCCCCATGAACTTTCCCCATGAAAATGTATCCCACGAAGCGATACATCATCCCACATCCACATTACATTTCCCTATATATAAAGAGTGAAATATCCACCTTGTTCACTATACCCACTTCTTTCGAGTTAACGATCTCGACATGTCTCTTTCATTTGGATTTGTCGTCTATACGGCCGTTAAACCAATATTCAAAATCTACCTTATCATTGGAGTCGGTATAATTCTTGCAAGAAAAAATGTTCTTAGTGTGGAAACGTCGAAAAACTTGAGTTCATTAGCAATTAATGTGCTAATACCATGTTTAGCATTCCAGAAAATTGTCACCAACATTTCCAATAATGACATTCATCAAATATCGACAATTGTTATCATCTCCTTTTTTATGATGGGTGTGGGTTCTATTTTGTGTTTTGGATTTGGTAGATTGGCCGGCTGCCCACGGTCTTGGTATGGTGGTTTGATCTGTTGTGGTTTATTACCTAATATTTCAGATTTGCCAATTGCTTATTTACAAACAATGGAAGGATCAACCATTTTCAAAGATATCGATAAAGGTGTTAGTTATGTTATTATCTATTTAACGTTACAAATGTTGGTTCAATTCAATTTTGGTGCGTTCAAATTAATTGAAATGGACTTTCATTATAAAGATGATGATGATGATGATGGTAATAAGAATCATGATCTAGAAGAAAATGTGAAATCTAAAGGCTCTGTAGGGGAAAACACAGACCAAAACACAGACCAAAACACAGACCAAAATACGCACTATAGCACAGTACCAGAAATCACACTTACACCAGAACATCCTAATTATAGTAATATATCACTGGAATCCTCTATATCATCATCTGCTACAAACACAACAAGAGCAACCATTCCAAAAGACCTAGAACCTTTAAAATATGTTGTAAGTTCAAGACAAAGACTAGAAAAACCATTATCAAGAATATTATCAGTGCCTAATGCATTGTTAAACAATGATAATGTTAACATACATTCAGAAGGTATCAACGATATTGTTAGAGTTTATTCAAAATACCATATACTAGAACCAATTAATGAAGTTGAGCAAAGAACAAGTAGAGCAAAGACACGTATAGCTCGATATTTTGAATACCTTAAATCAATTGATTATTTAAAACTCATTAAATTGACCATTCAGTTATGGATTGCTTCAACTTTGAAAATTATATCTATTACAATCATTCTATCAATTGCAATTGCTATGATTCCTTGGGTTCAAGCATTGTTTGTCGTCACACCACAAGCACATTTACCTCCTGCCCCCGATGGGGACCCCCCCTTATCTTTTATTATGGATTTTGCAGGATATATTGGAGCAGCTGAAGTTCCAATTGGTTTACTACTATTAGGGGGTACTATTGGTAGATTGGATTTATTTGCTATTCCTCTTCATGTTTGGAAAGTTCCAATTGCTGTTACGTTTGTTAGACTATTTTTAATGCCTGTAATTGGATGTGCATTTAATTCAAAACTATATAAGGATGGTTTATTTTATCACGAAACCATTCTTTATTTTATTTCAAATATTAATTTCTGTTTACCGCCTGCAACTAGTTTATTATACATAACTGCTTTTTATACACCTGTTGATAATAAAAGACATTTACAAATGGATTATCTTGCAATTATTTATATTTTCCATTACATATTTTTAGTTGTTTGTTTGCCATTCACAACAACTTATACAATGAAAAAGCCATTGCATTTATGAAAAAAAAAAAAAATAAAAAAAATAAAAACATAAAAGATAAAATACAATAAAATAAAATAAAATAAGAAAAGACATCATATGTTTATTTCGCTAGAGCTTTATTATCCTTTTTCAACACATTAGATATGAAATACCCTAACCAACTAACTGAAATACACGCCAGTATTTCAATAAACCAAATTGTGCCAACACCAATGATAAAGCAAGCACCAGGCCACCAATAAATCCACCATCTTATACCTTTTAATTTATAATTTAATCTAATATTTCCATTAGTTATGAAAATATCCTGTAAATCTAATTCAACTAATAAATTTGTACCCATCAACTCACTTGATTTTAATTCATCCTCAAATGTGATAAAATCTGTACATATTTGCATCGTATTATGATCACCATCAAAGCCATTCCTGCTTAGTAAATTCCTAAAATTATTAAACGTCAAAATTTTTTGTATGCCATTAGGTATAAAGACACTGATTATCCAAGACGGTAAAAAAAATTCGAAAAGAGATAAGTTATCCTTGTTTTGATGACTAGATAAAAATGGCACGTTCTTAGAATACGATTTATTGACAATTTGACTCCATGATTGAAAATTCCCATTTAACACAAATAAACTCAGTTGATGATCATTGCTCAAATTTGAAATATCTTTAAATGGCCAACTATGTAAATGATTATTCTTTACAAAGACAGGTTTATCAGAATCTTTGAAAACCGTCATTCGTAATCCACCTATTTGATTAACATCATTCAAATTTATATAATTTAAACAAATATCTAAATCTTGTTCAATTCTACTAAATATATTTGTATTTGATTCTTTCCATGGGTTTACCAACTCATTGGATATTTTACTTATATTCAAAAATGAAAATGGCCCACTGTTTTCAAAATGCTGAAATCTTAAATCAATTATTGATGTGTCTTTGGGTATCAATGAATCCGAAAGATGCAAATATATAAATATTGAACTGGGTAACAGGACAAATATAGTGGTGAATATAGATATCAAAATGTATGCCCAATAGCGACATATCAAAATCGGTATGGAGAATTTAATTATCATTGTTACTGAAGCGATACGATGTTTTATGAATAAATAACAGGGAAAAATCATAGAACAAAGTAAACCATTTTATATATATATATATATATATATGTATGTATGTATTTATGTGTGTGTGGGATAATTGAAAAAAAAAAAAAAAAAAAAAAAAAAAGCGATTCTATTGTTGATTCTCAGAAAAAAAAAAAGGAATCATTTGGAGCATATTTCTTGGGCATGCAGTTATAAGTTATAATAAATTATACAAATAAGAAGTTAAAAAATGAAGGAAGTTGTTTATTTATTTACCTATTTATCTCTCTCTCTCTCTCTCTATATATATATATATAATGGCTGAGATGTTAAAAATGTCGAAGACATGTATTATGCACTGAAATGTTAAATGTGTAATAATATCCTTTATGCGTAGTAAATATGGTTGTTTTTTTTTTTTTGTTTGATACTTAACTATGTTTCTATTTTTTTTTTTTCGTTTTTTTTTTTTTGTTATCTGTGTTTCTTCTTATCATGTTATCTATGCTCTTTGATTCAATATCCATTGATTCTATCATCTAACGACTCGGTTACTAATTTAGGTATAATTCTAAACAAATAATCGTACTCAAATTTAGATAATGCTAGGTTTTTACCATGATTATTATTCAATCCAGAATCATCATCATCATCATTCACTTTATCAATGATTGAAGATGATGATAAGTTGAAAGTGGGTTCGTTAAATGTGGTATCACTTAATATATCTAAATCAGAAATTGGTTCTTTGAAAAAGGATAAATCATGATTTAAAATGGATGGTTTCCCTAATTTTGAAATTCTACTGATATCTGCATCATTAATAGGTTCATCCTTTTCACCTTCATTTGTATTTGACATTCTCAATTGTTTCATATTTTCATGCAAAAAATTTTCAAATATTTTCACATCGTCATTAAACTCGAAAATTCCATAACTTAAATAAAGTAAATTTGAGCTAACATTATTTGACATTTTAACATCTTTTAATTTTTTACCAGTTAAATGTCTACTGTGTAAAAACTCGTTAGTTAATTCGAAATCATCCAATTCCGTGCTTAAATCTATATTTACATCTTCATTGATTAAATCATCAGCAGAATTAAAATTCGAAGAATGAACATCTTTGTTGAAGTTAAGTTCAGGTAATTTTGGTTCGTCATTTTGAACCAAAACATCATTATCAAAATCAATAAATTTCCGATCTTTATTATTATTTAGCGAATTCAAATTATTGATGAATAATTGCATTTTTAATTTATTATTAACTAGTTTAAACTCGTATAATTCTTTATCAAAAATTTCAAAATTGTGATTCCATTCGGGAGGTTTAAATTTATTTAAATTCGGATTGAAAGAATTCGTTGGTTTAGATTCAATTGTTAATTCGATAGACGATAAAGATGACGATAAAGAAGAAACAGAAGATGTGCCTGTAGAGTAGGATGTTGATGGTGGTATTTTCACAACTGGTGTTGTGGTTGGAGGTGTTATTAGTGTTTTATCTTCGTTGCTTGAGGACAGTTTCAACAATTTTCCAAAAACTCTATTTTTCCGTTTTGATGAAGCAGATGAAGGAGATGGTGATGAATGTTGTTTTTGTTGTTGTTGTTGTTGTTGTAATGAATTTAATGGTAATGTTAATGGTTTTGGAGGTGATTCAGGTGATAATAATGATGATGATGAATTTGATTTATTGAAAATTTTATTCATCCAAGATATACTATTTGAGCGTTTAAGATCTGAAGTTAATGAATCATTTGATTTTGATTTTGATTTTGAAAAGTTTGTGTTCCCACCATTTGAATAAACTGATTCGTCTAATATTTCAAATGGGTAAATTCTTAATTTTTTTTCAATATTACTTCTACTATTGACTTTAAGTATTTTGAATTGTTTGTTGGTTATCGGATCTGAAGGTTTAAAAATGACATGACTTGTTAGTTTATATGACTTGATCAGTTGATCACTAATTAACTTTTTAAACTTGAGTTGATTAATGGATTCGTTGAAAGAACAGTCCGGATAAACTGAATAAATTCCTAAAATTTTCCAAATAATTAGTTTAATATATAAATTTCTTAATAATGCGTTATAACTGCCAAAGAAACGGAACCAGTTTTCACTATTTGTAATATATTCAACTAGGTTCAATTTCAAGTTGTCCAGAGGTTTTGAAGTCCAGTGAAAAGATTCAGGTTTGATGTTGATTGGAATCAGATCCCAAATTTCATATAATATAGAAACTGATTTGATTTGATTATTTAAGTTATTTGAATCTAATAATAGAATCAAGATATTTAACCAGAAATTCCAATCAATTATTAGATAGTTATTTGTAGATTCATCGATGTTTTTCAAAAACTGAATAAATAAATCAAACAAAACGTCAATCATTAGGCTATCAAGTATTGAAGTTCTAGTAATGAAAAGCTTTATAACATTTTCATAACTTTTAATTATACCATTCTTCAATGAAGTTTCATTGGAAGATCTCGGATTGATTAAGAAATCTCTTAAGACATTGAATAATTTATCGATATTGGATTGTGTGGATATTTTGGGATGAATAAATAGTAAGTTATCATTGAAAGGAATGGAAATATTTTTTAGTTTTGAAGGTTTGTTTTTTTCTTTTATAATGAGTGAATTAATTTGGAAATTGAAAATTTCATAAATGTGAGTCAAAATGTTGAGATATCCCGGCAAGACATATATATAGTTGTAACTATCGTTATCATTTACCATTAGAAATGAAAGATTTTTCAAATAATTTGAGTTAAGAATGAGGTAATTTCTAAAGAAAGAACAAAAGATTGAGATGTTATCTAATGAAGACCATTTGTTAACCCAAACACCTTTGGTATCATTGATCCCTGTAATTTTCTCTCTTGGGGGTAGTATTGAATTTAGAAATTGTAGTTCGATCTTATAATTGACAGCTCTAGGACTATTGATAGAATGGATAAGATTGGTTAGATGAGTTGGGAACTGTGAAGATAAATCGGATATGATCGTTGAAACATCATTAGATACGGACATTTTATGTATTTTTTTGAAAGTGATTAGCTTTGTGTTCAATAAAAAGAGAATGCCCCTGGAAATATCAGGTATATTGAAAAATGCATATGCAAACACTTTACCAATAAAGATTGTAATTGATAAAGAGACAGATTTTGAGTTTAGTCTTAATATAGACAATTCAAAGGTCTTGAGTAGGAGGGTTTTGAAGCTCTCATAAATGTCACTAAATTGAGTAGAGTACGACATTTTCAGCTGAAACAAATGCCAGATGTTTAAGGAAAGTAGTCTCGATATGGATTCGTAGTAGCAGTTTCTATCAATGATTGGAACGGATTGGTAATCCACTAGTAAGATGTTAAGTAACTCCGACCACCAATTGATTAACGTTCTCGCTTCTAGGTATAGCAAGTCGATGTTCAAATCGACTAGTGAACAGGACAGAAGTTCATTTATGTCGGAGAATGGACTACATGGATACCTTAGAATGGGAAGCAGGCTTAAACGCAGAATGTTTGACTTTGAAGAGGTGCTGCCTTGGAACTTGGCCAGAGCCTGGTCCATGATTTTGATGGTGTCCAAACGACGGGTATAATCTGTGTTTGCACCGGACGCATTAACATGCATGAGAGGCGACAGTGACATGTTTGGCGATGACTTGAGGGAGAGGCCTGTGAAACTTGTATGGGAGCGTATGGACGACGACCTGGAGTGGGTCTTCCGAGGCATTGTCTGGGGGGTGGCCGGTGTCTCTCTTTTTGAGGGACTCTGTGCAAAGAGCCTCATGCGGTGGGGTGGGTGTTCAACGGGCGGTGTCTGTGTCTCTGCTGGAGCTGCTGTGATATGGACACCATGGGCCAGAACCATTGTACCTCACATGGAGCAGGGTGTACCTCTTTTTCGTTCTTTGTAGGGGACGGGGGGGAAGCACGACCACTCGCGTCGATCGACCCAGCAACGTCGATCGACGCGGCCGGGCACAAACGGGGTGGCCGCGGAGTGGGGGGTGGCTGGCGCACACCCGTGCACCGCGCCGTTTTGCGGGCGGTTTTACGCTGTTCGGCTGGCCTGCTGAGGGAGAAACGAGAAATGAGAAATGGGAAATTGCAATGCACCGTTTGGCAGAGAGAGAGAGAGAGAGAGCAGAGACAAACCAGACACTGACACAAACACCACCTTTTTTCAGCTAGATATAACCCTTTCTTTCCAGGCAAACAACCTTCTGCACACCCGCTAGACACTCCTCTTTTGGCTGGCCGTCTCGATCTTCTTGGTTCTGTCCTTTGTCTGTTCTGCGTCCCCCCTCTCCTGCTTGAAATTCTATACAATGAACAACAACTTCCAAAACTACACCTCTGCTGCAATGGCAATCCAGCAACAGCAGCAGCAAACCCAACAACAGCAAAACGATATTGCTCAGCCAATAAACATCTCCTTGTCGAGAAACAACTCTGTATACCACAACCCAAAATTGAGAAGAGATAGTATAGCTCATTCTCAAGGTATGGGTGGTGTCTCTTGGGGGTCTATTGGTATTGGTTCATGGTTGAAGGATGAAGTTCTCATCCATCATAATAGTAACCAACATCATAATCCCCAACCTCATAGACATCAATCAATCAACTTATTCAATGGAAACTTCACTAATAACAATGCCATGGATTTGAGACATGATTCCATTTTAATCAATAACTATAGCAATTCTCCAATCCCAAACTCTTCTTATTTGGCAGATTTGGAAGCTAACTACTGTAAAGATTACTCGTGTTGCGGTCAATTATTACCCACTTTACATGATTTACTAAAGCATTATGAAGAGATGCATATTTCAAACGATCAATTGAATTCTATCAATTTGGCAAATGGTACTAATGCTGCTGTAAATGGAACTGCAACAAACCCTTCAAATATAATAGCATCTAATTCTATCCCAAATAACAATAATAACAATAACAACAACTACCATCATAATAATAATAGTATACATAGAGGTATGAATAATCATAACACAACGAATCTTGTAGGTGCAGTTCCAACAAATGAAGTGTTTCTGAATAACCATTTGAATACAAAACAAAATTTGCAAAATAACAGCAAGAAATTCGACCTATCAACAAATAATAATATAAGTATGAACATACATCATCATAATACAAATAATAATAACAATAATAACAATAATGACAACAATAATAATAGTCTTCATAATCATAACAACCTTAACAATCTTAACAATCTTAATAACAACTCTGCTAATAATAACATCTCCACTAATAACAATGCCAACAATATCAATATTAATACAACTCATGACCTCTCTAATAACCACATACATAAAACCCTGTCAAATTTCAACTTTGATCAAAGTAATAACAACGCAAGTACTAATAATCAATCAATGCAATTTGACTTTAATCCCACTTCAGCAAATAATATTTTTCATAACGAAGGTTTAGTTAAAGATCTTGAAGATCAAGCGAAAATGTTTCAGCAACAAGTTCAACAACATGAAGAAAGTCATATCCATAATAATTTAAGTAGTTCAAAAAATATACATAACAAAATATCCAGTAATTTAAACAATATGAATTTGAACAATTTGAATTTGGATGTTGATATGGATGTTGATACACAATTTGACATGGATGTCGACGATGTCCATCATCCTCATAATAATAATAACAATAACAATAACAACAATAATGGTAAACATGCCAATAATAGTATAAATCACAATACCACCTCACATACCACATCAAATAATGAAATTTATATTGATGATCCAGCACGAAGATTATATGTAATTGAACAACATGATGAAAGACCTTTCCAATGTCCTGTTATTGGATGCGATAAGACTTATAAAAATCAAAATGGTCTAAAATATCATAGAATTCATGGTCATCAAAATCAAACATTACGTGAAAATTCAGATGGTTCATTATCTGTTATAAACCCAGATTCAGACTCTCCTTATCCTAATGGTATGGGCTTTGAAAAGGATAAACCTTATAGATGTGAAGTTTGTGGTAAACGTTATAAAAACTTAAACGGTTTGAAGTATCACAGGGGTCATACAACACATTAGTATGATTACCGCTTTCAAAACTACTATTATTTCTTTTCTATCTTATTATGATGATGATACAATCAATATACATTCTTTCTCCGCTTACCTGTTTTCCCCCCCTTTCCCTTTTCAATTCGAATTTTTTTATGCATTATTTCTGTTGTTATTACAGCGTTTTTCCCTCGATATTACATTACTTTAAAGTACATTACATTATCATTATCTAACCTATTTAGATCGCTAATATTCTGTCCCATTTTTCTTCTTCTTCTTCTTCTTCTTCTTCTTCTTCTTCTTCTTCTTCTTCTTCTTCTTCTTCTTCTTCTTCTTCTTCTTCTTTTTATATTTTAACATTTGTGTACTTTTGTTTCAATTTGAAGGATTTAAATATTTTGTAGAATAAGTATTAAAACAAAATGACAAGACTTTCTATTTTCTATTTTCTAGTTTCTCACTATGAAAATGAAAATGAAAATAAAAATATAAATACCTGACAATCCTTTTTGTAAATTTATCTACCTGTCCTTTACTTGATTCTTTCTTTACCTTTAATCAACTCAATTGACCCAAACGAAAACAATGGCATTTATTTACGTACTTACTTTTACATTATTAATCATTGAAATGGTATTATTTTCATTGATTTCACTACCACTCCCATCAAAGATGCGTCGTCCAATTTTGAAAACTTTATCAGTCCCCTTTCATACAAGTCAGTTCAAAATGATTATGAAATGTATATTTGTATTCATTTCAATCATGTTTGTAGATTCAATTTACAGATCTCAAAAAGTAACCAATGAGTTAGCAGGTTTGAATATGGAATTTAATGGTGGTACTTCAAGAGCTGAAATTTTATCAAGAAAATTCTACTCTCAAAGAAACATGTACCTTTGTGGATTTACCTTATTTTTATCACTTGTATTAAATAGAACTTACAATCTGGTTTTCGATTTATTAGAAATTAAAGAAACTGAATCAAGATTATTAGCAGGTAAGGAAAATACTGACTCAAGTGATAAAAATGAAAAAATTAAAGAATTGAAATCTGAAAGAGAAAATATCTTGAAAAAATCAAAAGCTTTATCTGAAGAGTATAAGGAAGAATAACTTACATCTATATATCTATCTACATAATTAACTATATATATTCGATTTATAACTTTAATGCATTATCATCTCAATTCTTTGGAGACTCATAAGAGTTACTCTTGTGCTTTGGAATAAAACTAAAACTTTCATTGGCCTTACCAAGGAAAAGTTCAGAGATTTTAATCCAATCTTTATAATCACTTGAACCTAATAAAGTCTCCATCTCGTCTCTACCCCTCCACTTTGGAGGTCTTTGATTTAATTTTGGTGGTAATTTCTCTAAAATTCCAACAGGAATATATCTATATGTAAATGATAAAAATTCACATAAAAATCTCCTTGTTGTATTAATACCAAATTCGTCAGTACCCCAATGTTGTAATGCAAATTTAGTATAATCTTCAATTATTTGTAATCTTTCACTTGATGATTTATCTAAATATTGTTGTGCTTGAATTTCTTCAAAAATCCATGGTTTGATTAATGCACCACGAGCAATCATAACTGTATCAATACCTTCTCTACCAATATGTTCATAATAATCTTCATGTGTATAACAATCACCATTACCAATTAAGAAAACCGGATTAGGTCTATCTGAAACATCCTTCAATTCTTCATAGCTTTCATTATAATTTTTAACAATTTTACCAACTTGTTCAATATAATCCCAATTTGCTTCTTTTGTGTATCTTTGTTGTCTCGATCTACCATGAATTGTAACTGCACCGATATCACCAGCATTCAATAGCTTATCAACAATTTCAGTTGCAACTGGCTTTTTATCAACAACTCCCATTCTCATCTTAACAGTAACTGGCAAATCACCACTACAATCATTCATTAGCTTCAATAAATTCTTCATTCTATTTGAACTTAACATTAATGCACTACCTTCACCTTTCTTAAATAATAAATCAATCGGACATCCACAATTCAAATTAATTTCACTTGTATATTTATTTGCATATTTGTAAATTAATTCAGCAGATTTAGCAGCTTGCCATGGCTTTGAAGCTGCGATCTGAACACCAAATCCAGGATATTCACTTTTATGCGCCTTTAATAATGCCCATTCACTGTTTTGCCCAGAAATTAGAGAATTTGATAACGCCATTTCACTGAATGTTATATCGGCACCTAAAGTTTTCATTAGTCTTCTATACGGTAAATTACCAACAGTGGTTAATGGGGAAACTACCATTTTGTTTCTATAATCCAATTTTTTCTTTTCACCAGCTTTAATTTTGAAATCTCTAAATTCATTTTCTAATTCTTTCCTCTTTTCAACATCCATTCTTGACACTTTATCTTCATCGACTAATTGTAATGCAATTTCACTAATCTTAAAATCAATCTTCTTCTTATATAGTGCACGTTTATCATCCATTGGAACTAAATTAACTTCACCCAAATTTTCTTCTCTTTTATACCCATCTTTATATTCTAATTTCATAGTATCTTGATTGAAATGCGATTTTAACCATTTACATTTAATACCCATCGGACAATAGCCCAATTCTTTCCAAACAGGACAAACACCATCAATACAAGGTTCCTTTTGATCCAAATAAACCTTCAAATCGTGTGCCCAGTTACACTCAGAACCTCTGATACATGGTTTACCAGCTTCGGGATCAATAATCGATGGACATACTTTCATCTCTGATTTAACTTGAATTAATTTTCTAGCTTTATTCTGACCACGGTTTTTCTTGTCCTTTTTACCTTTTTTACCGTTTCTATCATTTTGATTATTATCTCTATCATCCCCTTCATTTTCTTTAGATGCTTCTGCTGCATCATCATCAACTACATCTTCATTGGATAGTGAAACAATATATTCTGGTTTAATTGCAGCTATACCTTTTGGTAATTCGGATGATCTATCATCATTCTGCTTGATTTTTTTCGGTTCAATTGATGAATCAATAATCTCGTCAGCTGTTCTTTTAACTGGTTCTTC
>JAJLVN010000010.1:114722-246867 GCA_030570315.1 Pichia sp. NRRL Y-12827
TTTTTTTTTTTTGTTTTTTTTTTTTTTTTTCGATTTTTCAAAATCTCAAATTTTGGAATATTCATGTTGTTAACGCCAAGTAAAATCAATTGTACAGTATAAAATCATAAATATGCAAAGCTGTTAGATGATCATTATGTGTATACATTATGACTGTACACAATAATGTGCTTCATTGCGAATTACCCCAACATTGATCTTTTTTTACTAATATCTACTCCTTACTTGCCTAAACAGGAAGCTACACACGCCATATCACTGCATTTACTTTCCTAATAAGGAAGGTCAAAACGCCCAGATTTTGGAAGAAGAAAAAAACTTGATTAGAAATTTTCAATGAGTATCATTGATTTTATCTGACATATAGAATAGAAGAGTCCCCTTTCGTTATATCTAATCTGGTTATTATTTTGGAAACACATCTATTTTCCCCTCTTCTCTCTTCTACCAAGTTGATTTCCACTCAGGCCAATAAATTTCCGCCTATTTGGAATATTTATAAAACTATTATATTTCCAATACATAAGAATCAAATTAGATCAAACAGTACCATGTGTGATAACAAAGACTGTAATGCGAGTAGCAATAATGTTAATATCAAAATCGAAGAAGCAATAAAAAATGATTTAAAGGATAAGGAAGTTTGTTTATGTACTCCAAATTTGAAAACCTTGATACCAAGAAACTCAAACGATAAACCGATCAATATAATTAAAAAATGTCAATTAGAAAATAGACCTGTATTCATTGCTGGACCAATGGTGCGATACTCTAAACTTCCATTTAGAAAACTGGTACGTGATTATCAATGTGATATTGTTTATAGTCCAATGATCTTAGCTAGAGAGTTTGTTAGAAATGAAAATGCAAGAATCGCTGATTTTACAACAAATAATTATGATAGGCCATTAATTGTTCAACTGGGTGTTAACAATATAACAGATTTATTAAGATGTGTTGAAATGATCCATCCCTATGTTGATGGTATTGGAATCAATTGTGGTTGTCCAATTAAGGAACAAGTTAGAGAGGGTATTGGAGCTGCGTTGATGAGTAACAAAGAATTAGTGAGTGAAATGGTGTATGAAGTTAAAAAAAGATGGGGTGATGAAGTTTGTATTGAGACAAAAATTAGAGTTCATGACGATATTAATGAAACCATTGCATTTGTTAAAATGGTTGAAAAGGCAGGTGTTGATTTTATCACTGTTCATGGTCGAACCAAAAACACAAGAAGTAGTCAACCATGTAATTATGAAAAGATCAAGATAGTTAAAGAAAGCGTTAAAGTTCCGGTTATTGCAAATGGTGATTGCTTTAGTTTAAGTGATGCATATAAGATCAGGGAAATCACAAATTGTGATGGGATCATGGCAGTACGTGGAATTTTAAATAATCCTGCATTATTTGCAGGTTTTGAGAAATGTCCGTGGGGAGCAATTGAGAAATTTTGGGATTATGCAACACAATACGGTTTACCATTTAAATTGACACAACACCATTTATCATGCATGATGGAAGGACTGATCGAAAGAAAAAAACTAACTGAACTTAATGAATGTACTAATTTAATCGAGCTTTTAGAATGGTTTGATGACAGATATGAGTTAAAAAGAGCTGGAGAAGTGGGATTTGGTGTGGGTATTACGGTTCCAATTCGGGAAAATCGGAGTGAAATGGCCAATCTATAATCGAATATACTAAACAGCAAATATCATACCTTATATAACTAATACTATTCCAATTTATACTAAAATATCCGACTTCTCTGAGAAACCCTGCAAGCATCGCTTCTCGCAATTTCTTATTGTGGGAAACTCGAAATTCGAGTATAAAAAACAAGTAAGCAGTTACTTTTTTTTCAGGCATTCTCTGGAAAGTAAGTTCATCTAGCAAGAGAAACTATGTTAGTTAATAGGGATTAACATGTTTAGTTTTTCACCAAATCAATACATTAGAAACATGATGATATTTTTTTTTAATCGTACCACATTTTGAACATGATATAAGGTAGCCCTTGTATTTCCATTTCGTTTTATAGATTTCGTTTTGAAGTTTGTTTAACACGGACTCGATGTTATGATTGGTACATTTGTCATAGTTACACTGAATTCTATGTATTGCATTACTGTAATCTGATGTAGTTGTTCATACCGTAATAAGCCTTGATATGGTATTCTGCTTTTTTACTTCTGTATCCACTTCTCACTCTGCCTCTTCTTTCGATTGGAACTACAATATTATGGTTTAAATTTTTAAATTTTTGTTTTATTACATTGTAAAAAAGTAAGGTTGTTATACAAGATATAGACTTGAAAAAACTGTAGTTATTTATTATTTGATATTTTGAATTTTAATTATTATATTATCAGATTCCATTTTGAAAAAGGTATTCTAGCAAAAAAACAATAATATATTTTTTATTTAATAATATTCTCCTAATAATTAACTAATTTATTCTTCATCTTCAACAACAACGGTATGTAAACCTTTGACAGATGCAACATTAACGGATTCAACGTAAGAGAACATGGTTGATTTAGCATTTTCATCTTCGTTTCTCTTTCTTGAGATTCTTAATCTTAATCTGAATGGAACACCTTGGATACCTCTCTTCCATAATTCAACATTTAACTTAGGATCTAATCTAACATCTTCAGTACCCATGTGTAATTTTGCAAACTTCTTAATTTCTTTAACAGCCTTTGGAGCTCTCTTCTTGAAAGTGACACCGTGAAGTCTCTTATGTAAGTTAATGGTGTATTCTCTGGTGACTGCGTCCTTTAATTCCTTAGCCATTGTGTTTTGAATTAGAGATTATATCTGAAGAATTATAAAGTGAAAAAGAGAATTAAAATTTCAAGAATTATACCAGGTAAATTGATGTGTAAAATCTGTAATTCAACCACCAGTAGTTGATATTGTGCAACAAGTGAATTTTCCAGAGAGAGAGTAAACGGAATGGAATGGTAGCTAGGGAGGTTACCGCATTGGGCGAGTGAGTGAAAATTTTCGTTTTTCTCAGTGAGGAGAAAAGTCGCACAAGTGAAGGAAAATAGAGAAACGTGACTACTAAAACACACATTTGTTTGTGGTGCGCGGGTGTGGTCACGTGCAATATAAAAGGGTTAGTGTATTGATAAGAATTTGATATAGAATATCTCTATCTTGGTTGATATCTCCATTATTACCATTTGTAGTAGATCGTTGTAAACCTTTACTTAAACAGAGACTAATTACTTGTGAAACATTTTCATTTTCAACCGATTCTGCAATTTCCTGTTCATCGTCTAACAATGATTGCACACTTAACAGTTCTCCACGGCTTAGCAATACTGCAATAATCATATACTTTAATCTTTGTAAATACTCTTGATCTCTTTCAAATCTTGCAATGAATACTTCTTCATACAAAAATTCAACCAACTGACTCTCTTGACCATTATGTTTAATCCACAATAACATTAATTTGGTGATTTTATCTAATTTAACTTTACATTGTTTAATTAAGGAATTATGATTAATCGGCTCGGTATTGTTTAATATGAGCACTTGTTTGAGTATATTATTAACTTCATATTTCAACATTTTATCGCTTACTAGTTCTTTTCCATATCCTAATTTACCCATGATTGTGATTATATACAAACACAAGATTCGATATTCCCATATCTTTAATATATCTTCCACCTCTAGATTAAAACTTGTAATATTTGGATTCAGGATTAACGATTTACAATAGTTGGCAATGGTAACATATTCGATTGTACGATTGGGCTGATGATGATCTAGTTTGTGAATCAATTCTTTCAATCCTGATGGTTCTGCATTGTGAATTCGGTCAATTTCTCCTAACACAACAAAATTGTTGCTATTTAATAACCGTGTATGTGCAGCCTGTAACATTTGTATTTGTTGAACCAATCTCGTGCTAGTAAAAGAGATTGATTAGTGTTTAAAGAAAAAAAAATTAGTATCCTTTTGATAATAGAAAAAATCATGTTGAGATTCCGATTCCCGTTTTAGTAACGGTAAATAACCTTATTTTCTTTTTCTTTTCCAAGATTTCAACTTGAGCACAGTGTGTAACTGATGTCGAAGTAGTTGAAATTGTATAGAAAACGTTTTTTGGGCTTTTTATGTGCCAATATTCATTGAAAGCGTCTAACTATAGCCCTTACCAGTCACATCTCACTCTTTCTTTCTGTACAGTAGCACTTAACGCACAGAATTGTTAACCGTGCAGTGTTTTTTTTTTTTTTTACTTTTTTTGTTTTCTTTTCTTTATCTAATGGGGAAAAAAAATATCCTAAACAAAAAGACAAAGAAACAAAATCGAAATTAAATCCCATCAATAGTTTCTAATTGTTTCTCAGGAAGCTACTGCTTTTAACCATAGGACTATGACCAAACAACTGAAAAACAAACGATCGATAGGCGAACGTATTAGGGACCATTACACAACCGCCATGCATTCTCTTAAACAGATATCTAATGCCGTTTTGCTGAATGGTGTTGAGGATAATGATGTCAGTGGTCTTTTCGATTCGGATAACGATGATGATGAGGATACCCCAAGAGACTTTGTCACCGCTTTGAAGAAAGAATCTAAAGCCATGGCTAACTCGAAAATAAGGATGACCCAAACTACAAATTTAACAACAAACACAGTTCCGATGACAGAAACTGCAACTACTACAACAGCAACTATCACACGTAGCATGAAAAGCACTTCCGTTACAAGTGAAGGGAATGATATTGTTTCAGATACAAGTAACCACCATAATAATAATACAGCTCAGCTTCAATCGAATACGTTGAACTATTATCATGGTTATGCATCTTGGGAAAAAGAAAGAGATGAATGGTTGACGCCAACTGTTCCATTGCTTGAAGTAGAGAAACGTAAATCGGCAAATACGTTACATAAATTGGCCGCACAAAATGATGATGTTTATCTTGGGGTTTATAGAAATTTAGTGGTATATGGTAAACCGCTCAAAAAAGGTTTGAACATGACTGATGGTTTCAAAGTTATTTATGCTGGTTGGGAAAATAATAAAATGTTCGAAAGAGTCGCCAGTGGTGGTGTTCCATAAATTCAACGAAGAGAAATAAACATAATAAACGTAACATAATAAACATAATAAACATAACATAACATAACATAACATAATATTATAAACTTTTATAGTTCTCTAACATCTGACTTAATTCTTAATATATCTAACTGCTGATTCAAGTATTCGAATCTGTTGATTTAAAACTTCAACACGTTTTTGAATTTTATCAACATCACAACTAACTAACTTCTTCTCGGTGCGTCCTACTTTTGACTTCAACTCACTTGCCACTTTATTCATTTTGGAAACGTTCTCATTTAATTCATCTTCGAATTTGTTGATCATTTTTTCATTCTCATAAACTATGTGTTGCTTGCCGTCATAATCAAAGCTTGTGAATCTTTTACGTAAAAGGCGTCGATACCTTTCACTTAATTCTTTGCTTGCTCGTATCTTAGCTTCCTCTCGCTCTATCATGGTCTTTACACGGTCATCCATGGCGGTGATTTTATCAATTCTACTTGGTCTGTACCGTTCCTAACCATTAATCCTCTTTTGCATCAGATTGTCCCAGTCTCGATGGAATACTCGAAATTGTTCAATTTTCCCCACTAGAAATTCATGTTGGCTCCCACCGAAAAGACCTCTTACTGGGAAAAATACACGGCGCACAACAACTTCATGGGAAGATATGGGCAGCTTATAATGAACAAAGAAACCAGTACAATAACAAAAGGAGGAAAGGTCGTGGAAACGTTACCTAATCACAAACTAAGTCCTATATAAGTACAATGTGAAGTGTCTCCTAGGTTCTTTGACCTAAAAACCAAAATGATCCAAGGTCCATTGATCACAGTTGCTAGTTAGCTCTGAACCAAAGCTGCTTATTTGAAATACTAATTTCTATGAACTAAATAAACCTTTCTCCGAGTAGTTTTTTCTTAGATGCATTCATACCCTATCATATATTAGCTATGCTATCTACTGTTTACTTTTCACACGCCAGACCAACATGAAGATAAAGTGTTGTTAGCGAATTGACCTGGTTGTCAAAAAAAATACCGTAACAGGTTTTATGTACCGGTTTCCACATTGTTTTCATTTGCCATATATCAAGTTAATCAGTTACTAGTAACCATTGACCATCAACAACCACTTGTTCATAATGGTGGATCTTTTCCAAACAACTTTAAGGTCAATACAGTTGAAAGAATCGCCCATATCTATATGTACGGCAGATGATATTACGTTTATTGCCACACAAAATTGTATTTATTCAGTAACTAATGCTACCAACTCATCATTGACCCAAGTGTTCACAACGGTGTCAAGAATAAAGCAAATAAATACTCTGCCTGATATACATATTTTAATAATTATTTTTGATGACAGAGTTGAATTGAGGAACTTAAACGACTTAAATAACGAAAAAACTGAACAATTTCAAATTTTGAATATACACTCTACATCGATTAGTGTTTGGAATAACATGAATTCAAATCATTTACTTTCAAGTAATTCAAATTCAGACTTATTATCACTTGCCACTGCAGTTGTTAAAAATAGAGAAACAAGCGATTCAAATGATGATTTGCGATCAGAAACATTGGTAACGTATTTTTCAATAATCGGAAAAACACAGATAATAGTTCTTAAATATAATAATTCAAAATTTGCTGACCGATATAATTTATATGTCACAAATGTAAAACATTTGCAATTTATAAATACAGATGAACTGGTGTGTTTATCAGATACAAAACCAAATGATTTAGTGGGAATAAATCTTGATAATTCACGTATTACACATACTGATATTTCGAAAATCTTAAATTTGAAAAAAACATACATGAAGTTTCATAATTCTAGTCATTTGTCAAATATATATTATTTTAATAACCAGCTAATATTAGTAAAGCATGATGAATTCATAAATTTGAATTACCTAACGAAAGAAAAAAATCTAAGTATAAAAATTATAAACTCAAATTTTAAGTCATCAATTATAGTATTTCCATTCATATTTTTAATATTCGATAACCACATAGAAATACGAAGTATAGCAAACTTTAAATTATTTCAAACAATAAATATAAACTCATTGATTCATTTGACCTTTCATGATTTAATATTGTCTATTTTAGCAAGAGATAGAATTATAATTATGAAAATGATAAACTATGATGAAGTATTGAAAAATCTATACTCTGTAGAAGATTATGACAATGCCATACTACTAATTGAAAATTTGAACATTTCAAATTTTACGAATGATGATGATAGTACTACTAATAATATCAATAAGCCAACTGAAAATTTAAAACAATTAAAATTCATCAAATTAAGGAAATTCAAAATACTCAAAGCAATAAATCTATTAAATAACCCCAAATCAATGAATGATTTTACAAAAGCAATTGATTTGTTGACAGAATATTTAGCCTCTCCAAAATATGTAATACTGAATTTACCCAAGGACTTGAAACAATTGATTGGAAATGATCAAAATGGTGAGAATCTTACAACAATGGAAAAGCATCAAATCCATCAATTGATTAGATACTTGACAGACTCAAGAAGGAAATTGCAAAGATTTATGGATAATAAATACACTGTTTTCAATTATAATAATCTGGAAATTTCGTTATCAATATATCAAGAAGATGACAATGAATTTTCAATTTCTGATAATTTGAAGTTATTGGATGATTATCTATTTAAATGTTATTTATTGGTCAATGTTAAAATGATAAATCCATTTATAAGAATCAAAAACTATTGTGACTTTCAACTGGTGGAAAAAAAGCTAACAGATTTAACACTGGTTGACCAATTGGTTAATTTTTATTATTCCAGAGGTAAATATGAAAAATCTCTTGATTTGTTAACCAGAAAGAAAAATAACGATAGTAAGAAGAAAGATGAAGAGAGTGAAGACCACGAAGATAATGTTAATCAATGTGATGAAACGTTGGTTAAATATTTACAAAAATTAGTTCAAATTGAAAATCCACCAATTGATTTGATATTTTCGAAACTAAAAGACCTTAATAACAATTTGTTTGAATTGATATTTCTTAATGATAACTTGAATTATGCAAACATAGATCATAATAAGGTAATACAGCATTTAAATGAAGCTAATAATAAAGAAGAATTAATAAAGTATTTGGAATATCTAGTATTTCATTTGAAAATTTTCACACCTGAAATAGCTCAGCAGTTGTTTAATTCATATTTTGATGACATTGTTGATAATTATTCCAAGATCGAAAAATTGTATCAATGTGGAAATTTTAACTCAAATGCAATTTTGAAAAAATTAAAAGTATTACCTGTTTCTGAACAATCTAAAAGACTAATGATTACCCCATTAGTGAGATTGGGGAAATATGATGATGTTTTAGGCATTTTCATATTTGATTTAAATGATGTTAAGGGAGCAATTAATTTCACACTTGATATCAAAAAAATTAAAAATGATAGTCTAAGTAAGGGTTTGATTTTTAAAATCATTGATTTAAGTTTAAGAAGTAAAGATTATTCAAGTATAGTCAATTATATTTTGAATAATCCTGAGTTAGATTTTATTAATTTTGAAGAAATATTAATCAAATTACCACATGAAATCTCTGTCAACCTAATGTCTTCTTTCTTAATAATGAATCTAAAAAATTTAAACTGCTTAAATCATAACTTGATCATTAAGAATGAATTGTTGAAGGCTAACATTGTTAATATGAAATTGGATAAAATGAACCTTGAAAGAAAAATGACGAAATTAACTGCAAATAGTGTTTGTATTAAATGTGGGAAGGTTTTCAATAAATCAGAAATATTATGCTTTCAGCCTAACGGCAATATTTTACATTATAAATGCTCTAAAAATCCGTCAATTTCAACATCTTCGGTATTATCTTCTTTAACAAATTAACATAAACAAAGTAGTGTTTTGCAATACCTCAAAGAAAAAAAAAATCCTTACATGCTTTTTTCGTATATTAGTAAATTTTATAAAGTTCCATAAATATAAACAAACTGGCTCAAGTAGTCGTTATAAAATTAACAACACTTGAACAATATTTACAAAGCTCATCAAGTTTTTCAACAACTTTCATATTTGAATTTTGAAATTCGTTTAATGAATCAACTACTCTCTGTGCATCTTTATCATTGGATTCTTTTGCTAACCTTTTGATACCAAAAATAACATCTGAATGCGATTGTAAGAATACAAAAACAATAGCAATTAAAATTTCAATATTATTGTTACTTTTAATACCATAATTAATAGCTTTAAAAAATGAAATTATTTCATGATATGGTGATGACACTGATAACGATTTAATTTCAAAGTCAATTCCCGATGGTGACATATTAACCAGCAGGCTAATTAATTCAGAGAACTTTCCTAATCTTAGTAATTTTGTAAATTCAGTTTCAAATTCATACTCTTTTGATTTATCTAATGCTAATAATTTGGATTCTGAATCTCCATTATTTTCACGTTGATTTAATTTGGAAATTGCATCTTTACCAATTTCATTTTCAATTGCTGAATTACCGACTTTTAAACCTGTTAATTCAAGAAAAAATGGTAAGTTTTCTTGCTTCTTTGGCGCTTCCTTCGTCTTATTTCTTTGCTTGATTGATTCAAGGTATATTATTGAACTGAATTTGTTTCTTGAATTATTAGAAAATGTGATTAAGTCGGTATCTAAAACATCAGGTGATATATAAACACCTTCACCGGCATTCATGTCATCATTTTCAAAGGCACCTTCAATCATGTTTGATCCGCCTTCACCGCTAACATTTGGTAATAACATATTAGCAAACTGTTGTTCATCTTCAATATTTTGTGTTGAAATTTTTTTAAACTGTGATTTATTAGTCCAAAGTGAAATACCAACGTCATTAACATGAACAGTTGCTAAGTATTCACCATTTGGTGACATTTTCAATGAAGTAGCAACTTTTGGTAATTTAATTCCATCAATACAGTTACCTGTTGGCAAATCCCAGGTTCTAATTGTTGAATCTAATGATGAGGAGATTAACCATCTACCATCATTTGAAAAATCCAATGCAGTAATTCTATTTGTATGACCAAATAATTGTCTAACCACTTTCTGAGAAACTGAATCAATGACAATAATTGATAAATCATCTAATGCAATGGCAAATAAATCACTTGATCTATGGTAACAGAGCTTAGTAATTGGAGATTCAAATTCAAGTTTACCTAAATATTTACTCTTTGAAAAATCATAGAATCCAACTATACCATCTAAACCACATGATACCATTTTTCTATTCATACCATCTAATGCAATACCAGTTACTGATTTTTTATGTAATTTATATTTCTTTCTTAATAGACCACTTTGTAAATTGTAAGCACCAATACCACCGTTACCACTACCAACAAAACCAAAGTTGCCACATTGGGATATAGCAATAGATTTAATTATTCCGTCATCAATTGTATTTAATCTATATTTACCAACTTTTTTATTTCTTGAATCCCAACTTCTTGCAAAAGTTTCATCTTGATGTGCTGTTAAAATATTATCCCACTCACCTTCTCTACTATTTTCTTGAACAATTGAAATAATTGGTGGGAACTTTTGTTTAAATTTATTGGATGCACCAGCTTGTAATTTACCATTTTTAACTTTACCTTCCTTTTGTGACATTTCTTGGGATTGTGCATCTTTACGTAAAGAAAACAACCAAAATGTTCTATCTAATGAACCAGATGCAATAAAGTGGGCACTCTCATCACTAAAAAGAATCGAATTTGGTGGTGCAGAATGACCACCACGAGATCTCAAATGTCTTGGTGGTGTTATAACTGAAGTATTAGTTTCAGATAGTACAGGATCAAAAACAAATTCTTTCAAAGAATTATCACCACCTGTTGTAACTAAAATTGGATTACCATTTAAAAATTGAACTTTTGAAATGCCTCCAAATTCCTCCTTATGAACATTTGATAAAAGATGAACTCTTGAATTTTTGTTCAGATCATAAAAGAATAAATCACCATTTTTCAATGAACAAACAATATGCGGATTACCATCAGTTCTGAAAGAAATGGAAGTGACTGAAGATTTTGAACCTGTATTTATAATTTTTAAAGTTTTACCTTTCTTAATATTGTAAATTTTACAAACTCCTTCACTTGTACCAATCGCAAGAAAATTAATTACAGGAGCCGAGATAATTGAGGTAATGGTATCAGTGAATTCTTCGGTTGTATAAATGTTTTTACCAGTTTTGACATTGTAAACTAATAAATGTTTTGAAGTTGCAATAACAATTTTATTCATATGAGTTGGCATATGAATCAAATCAACAATAGTACCATATAATGAATTTACATTGAATGATGTATAAAACTCAGTTGGGAATTTATCAGCTGGATCTTTATTTTCGTAAACAAAAACGTTATCATCAGTACAAGCAATCAAATATGCATTAAAAACTAATAATTTGTTAATTTTAAAATTTGGATTGTTGTTTGTGTTTGGGACATTGATTTCATGCTCTAATCTACCTCTTCTAAAAATTCCAATTTTGTTAGCATATGCACAATAAACAAAATGAGAACGTGCCGTAACACAAGAAATTGGGTCAGATGTTTGTTTATTGGACACAAAAAGTAAATGTAATGTTGAAGCATCATATATTTGGAATGATCTACCAACAATAGTGACAATATAAAATGTTGAACCTAAAGTGCCAATTGCAAATGGTACACCGTTAGAAACATGACCAATTGTTCTGAAAGGACTGAAAATTTTTGACTTTCTGACCTTTTGAATATCTTTGACAATAGCAGTCTTTTGCTTCTTTGATTCAGTAGGCGCCATGGTATAGTTTGCTTATGGAACCAAAAGGAAAAAGAATTATTTGTTGCAGATTGATAAAAAAATTTTAGATGAAATCCATATTCATGTTAAAAAAGTGAAAAATTTGAAAAATTTCAAAAAAAAATAAGAAAATAAAAAATCGAAAACCATTTTCGCTTTTTTTTTCATTTTTTTCTCAGAGAAGAAACGTGCATCTTATGAAAGATTGATAGAAAACCGAATTCTGATCAATTGGTTCTTTCAGTGATTTTTTGAATCAAGAAACGTTTTAACTTCATTGAACTTATCTCTTTTTAAACACATTATAATAATGCAGCAAGATACAGTTCAAGATATTCCTCAAAAACCTGTCCGTGCGTTGTCTAACGACTCCAACATGTCAATCGACTCATTAGCCACTGATAACGACCGTGACACTCTTATTGAAGAACAAGAAAGATACGATGATGATCCAAATCCGTTAACTCAAGAATCTCTAGATCAGCATAAAAGAGCAATTGCTTCCATTGCACCAATACTTGAAGACTTTGTTCCTGTTTTATCCAAATCTGAAATCGTATCTCCAACACAAGATGCCTTATCACGAACTGTTTCAAATGTAAGTGCTATAAGTGTTAATCATCATCAACCGTCGTCTCTTTCAAGCGCCCTTAATGCAGCATTAAGTGGTAATACCGATGAAGGCAGTAGTGATGAAAAGAGTAAACCATCTGATGCATCACAAGCAAAGGAATTTCCAAATGTTTCGATACCAAATAGTCAACATATGTCTAATGATACAATCGATCAAAAACCTGTCGTCGGAACAAGTCAAAGCACTGAAGAAAGCAATAATGATTCGACAAATCCAATTTCTATTTCATCTACTGCATCCAGTTCGGTTGTTAACGTGCGTACTCCTCCTTCACCTTCAGGACCACCATCTTCATCTGATTCATACAGTTCTGTTTTAAAGCAAAGATCATTCTCAAATTCTTCATTCAGTGATATTCCAAAAGGTCCTAAACTACCAAAAATCGGTACAATCGGTGTCTGTGCAATGGATAATAAAGTCTTATCAAAGCCATGTAGACAAATTTTACAAAGATTAATTGCACAAGATGAATTTGATACTGTTATTTTTGGTGACAAAGTTATCCTTGATGAAGCTGTTGAAAATTGGCCAACTTGTGATTTCCTTATTTGTTTTTTTAGTACGGGTTTTCCACTTGAAAAGGCAATTGCTTATGAAAAATTAAGAAAGCCATATTGTTTAAATGATTTGGTCATGCAAAAGGCATTATGGGATAGACGATTATGTTTAGAAATTCTGAAAGCTGCCAACGTTCCAACACCGTACAGATTAGTCATTTCAAGAGATGGCGGTCCACACGTTGATAAAGAATTGAAAAAAAAATTAGAAGCAATTGGTGTTAATTGTGATGAAGTTTCTGAGCCAGAATGGAAAATGGTTGATGATGATACATTAATGGTTAATGGGCAAATCCTTACTAAACCATTTGTTGAAAAACCAGTTGATGGAGAAGATCATAATGTTAACATTTATTATTCGAAAAAGAATGGTGGAGGTGGTAGAAGATTGTTCCGGAAGATTGGTAATAAATCAAGTGAATTTGATCCTGAATTGAACAGCATTAGGACTAATGGCTCGTTCATTTATGAAGAATTTATTGATACTGATAATTTTGAAGATGTTAAAGCTTACACTGTTGGAACTGAATTTTGTCATGCTGAAACAAGGAAGTCACCTGTTGTCGATGGTATTGTCAGAAGAAATACACAAGGTAAAGAAGTTAGATATCCTACTGAATTATCAGAAGAAGAAGTGGAAATGGCACGAAAAGTGTGTTCAAGATTTGAACAAACAATTTGTGGTTTTGATCTATTAAGAACAAATGGCAAAAGTTATGTTATTGACGTTAATGGTTTCTCCTTTGTTAAAGATAATAAAGAATATTATGATACAACTGCAAGGATTTTACGTGAAAAGTTTTTGAACGCAAAGATTTTAAGAAATCAAGATCAAGTTTTGAATCAAGTTCCAGAAAAGAAACAAAAATGGGTTTTCAAAGGTTTTGTATCTGTCATTAGGCATGCTGACAGAACTCCAAAGCAAAAGTTCAAGTATTCTTTCAGATCTCCAATTTTCATTTCTTTATTGAAAGGTTATAAGGAAGAAATTATTATTAGAGAAGTTAGAGATCTAAATGTTGTTTTACAAACTATTAAAGTTGCAATTGATAAACAATTAGAAGATCTGAAAAAGTTAAGACAATTAGAAAGTGCGTTAGAAAAAAAGATGAATTTTCCGGGCACCAAAATTCAATTAAAACCAGCATTGAATAAAGAAACTGATGAAATTGAAAAGGTTCAATTAATTCTCAAATGGGGTGGTGAGCCAACGCATTCTGCAAGATATCAAGCCACTGATGTGGGTGAGCAATTTCGTCAAGATATTCAACTTTTAAATAAGAAGGCATTAGATGATGTTAGAGTTTTCACGTCATCAGAAAGAAGAGTCGTTGCATCTGCACAACTATTCTCAAAATCATTTTTACAGGAAGATGAGTTACCTGATGATTTCCTGAAAGTTAGAAAAGATTTATTAGACGATTCGAATGCTGCTAAGGATTTAATGGATAAAGTTAAGAAGAAATTAAAGCCGTTATTGAGACAAGGTAAAGAAGCACCGCCACAATTTGCATGGCCACCAAAAATGCCTGAACCTTTTGTTGTCATTAAAAGAGTTGTTGAATTAATGAATTATCATCATAAAGTTATGGATGAAAATTTCAAGACGCAAGATGTTGATAAATTTCAAGAATATTGGTGTTGCGGAGAAGATGCATTTTTATTCAAAGAAAGATGGGATAAATTATTCCAAGAATTTGTTTCAGTTGAAAAAGTTCATCCATCCAAAATTAGTGAATTATATGATACTATGAAGTATGATGCATTACATAATCGTGAATTTTTACAACGTATTTTCAGTAGAAATGTTGAAGAAGACGATCCATCAAAGGTCGAAACAGAATTATCTGGTTCATTAATTAAGAAATTCCCTATCAATATATTAGCAATGAATGATTTCAAAGTTGATTCATCATTAGATGCACATTTACCATCAACAATTGAAGCAAATCCATCAGCAGGATCTATTGGATGGGTTTTATCATCATCACATAAAGCATCCAATAAAAAATCACATTTATCATGTAAAGATTCACCATTTGATGATCCAAAATTCAATTTACTACGTGAATTATATAGATTGGCCAAAGTTTTATTTGATTTTATTTGTCCACAAGAATATGGTATTGAGGATAATGAAAAATTAGATATTGGATTATTAACATCATTACCATTAGCAAGACAAATTTTGAATGATATAACAGAAATCAAAGAGACTGATAAAGCTGCAACCAGAGTTTATTTTACCAAGGAATCGCATATCTATACATTATTGAATATTTTGTATGAATCGAATGTTCCAATGAAAATTGCACGTAATGCGTTACCAGAATTAGATTATTTATCACAAATTGTTTTCGAATTATACGAAAGTGAAGGAATTTCAGGTGCAAAGAAGCATTCAATTAGATTATCTTTAAGTCCTGGATGTCATACCCAAGATCCATTAGATGTTGAATTGGATGAAAAACATTATATTTCATGTATTAGAAGAATTAATTTAACAAGACATTTAGATATGGATTTGGTTCACCAAAAGCTGAAGAGTAGATTCACTAGAGTTTCATTACCAAAGAAATTTACACCTGTTAATATTACAAGTCCATTATCGGATGAATAAGAAGTAGTAGTATCAAAGTGAGAAAGTAAGAGGTTTTGTTTTGTAATTCACAAGTATAGCTTTTCGTTCTGTAGTAAGAAAGATATTTACATTTTAGTTTACAATTACAATTACGACTACGACTACAATTATATATATATGTATTTTAAATTATTCACCTAATAACCATCCGAACCAATGGTAGTTATCAAAATCCATTGTCCAGAAAAACTAATTTAGGAAATCTGTAAAGATTGATATTTCAATGCTCCGTTAGTACTATTAATTCAATGAAGAACTAAAGCACTGCAGCCCTCTGACTGCGTCATCGAAATATGTTCAAACCACGGAAAGTGGCGAACTAGAAAAAAAATCAGCCGTATATTAAAATGTAAAAAATCTTTATATAAAAATTTGTGAAAGATATAAAGAAAAGAAAAGAAAAAAAAATAAATAATAAATAATAATAAAAGAAAAAAATGATGTGTATAGTTAGTAATTATCTTATGTTTCTCTTTTTTTTTGTTTTGTTTTGTTGTTTGTTTCGTTTTGGTCATACAATTGAAGCTAATGAATCAAACAAAACACTGATTGATTCACCAAAATGATCTCTTCTGATACATTCAGCAAAAATTGGAGCGACATCAATAACTGTTAATTTTTTACATTTCTTCATTGACTCTTCAGAAATTGGATAAGTGTTTGTGACAATGATACCATCAATATAAGGACACTCATTTAGTCTTTCGAGGCAATCATTATTAAAGATACCGTGAGTTGCAACAATGTAACAACTATTTGCACCACAATTCATTCTTAAATGTTCAGCAGCTGCAATGAAAGAAGTATGTTTATCAATCATATCATCAACAATAATCGCAGGACGATTTTGAACATTACCTACTAAAGTAATTAGTTTTTCATGAGCATTGAATTCTGGTTCATCTTCATCATCTGAATTATTATTCTCAAAATTTAATTCGGATTCTTTATGTTGCAGTAATGGTTTTATTGGATGCGAAGTTGAAGTTGAAGTTGACATACTATCATCAATAACATGGCCCTTAAAAATTCTAGCGGTTTGAATGTCTGCTGAAATATTATCGTTCACGTCAGAATTAGTGAGGGTAGAAGATGAAGATGAAGTTGGAGACACAATTTCAGATGGGTTCAAAGATTCCTTTAAACCTATATTTTTATTATGAATATTTTTCTTCAAACCATTATAACCATCAACAGTTCTTCTTCTATCAGTATGAATCATTGCAAAATTAATTTTCAATTTATCAGCTAAAGCAGTGACTCTTTTAGTACCACCTGGATTTTTGGAAACAACAACAGCATTTTTATGATCTTTAATGTTTTCCTTAATCCATTTGGCCAATGTTGGACCCGCATATAAGTTATCAACTGGTTTTGAGAAAAAGCCTTGCATTTGAGAAGCATGTAGATCCATGGAAACAACATGATCTGCACCGGCCATAACCAACAAATTAGCTAACATTCTAGCAGTAATTGCACCTCTATGTTTCTTCATCTTTGACTGCTTTGAATATGGGAACTGAGGAATAACAGCAGTAATTTTGGACGCAGAACCACCTTTACAAGCAGAAAGCAAAATTAACAACTCCATTATATGATCATTGACATCAGGAGAACCACTCTGAATAATGTAAACGTCTTCATCTCTAACGGACACACCGATTTGAACGGAAGTTTCACCATTTGCAAATTTTTTGAGTGTTGCTGGAGCCGGTTCAATACCTAGATTTTCACAAACCAAATTACCAAGTTGCGGATGGGAATTACCGACAAAGACCTTACACTTTCTCATGATTGAAGGTGGACTATAAAACTGGAAGATGAGCAGACGCTAAACAGAGGGAAGACGACAACCATTTAGAAAACGTTATAAAAACCTAACTAGCTCCTCTAAAGAAAAAGAAAGAGTTTTTTCTGTGGATGAAATGAAAAAAAAGAAAAAATCTTTTTAAAGGGAAAAAAAACCAAAAAACCCCAAAAATGAAAACACCCGTGCACGAACTGCGGTTTTCCGGGTTTCTCATCGGTTTACGTGGACAACAGGCTGTTTCATCCTCTGTTTGTCCCTGTTTACCAAAGTTTTGACAGTATATGAACACTATCTTACAGACAGAGGTGAAGACTAAAAAATCGTTGTTGGTTGTGCCGTTTCAATGCCAGAAATGGCATGGTAAACAGAGAACAATCTCTCTTCAAACCTATATACCGCTCCATCAACCCCATAGCCCAATACGGAAGGTGCAGCCAATTAGGATTTCTGTTTTTGTTTTATTTTTTTTTTTTCCATTTTATTATATTCTGTTCAAATTGATATGATATGATAAAAGAATAGAAAAGTGTTCTTTGACGTCAAGGTTTTTCTTTCCCTGGTCTCCTTATTCTCCCAACCAGAAGACTTGTGCTGCCATGTCTCACCAATTCAACTACACAACCTCACAAAGACGTGCTTCAACGTCCATTGTAGGATCTCTGGGCCGTACTGGTTTATATGTGCCACAAGATTTCATCAAGTATGATAAGAAAGACATAGGTAATAAGTTGACGTCAATGGAAGCAGATCTAGAATCTGACGAATTGGAAGAAGACGAACTAAATAATTCAAATGCAATGAACATTACAGATTTTCCAACGGGGATGAATAGAGCAAAAAACCTTTCCAGTGCCGAACTCCTAACGGAAGAAGCAAGTCTTTTGAAAGCTAACGGTATACCAATCAGACATTCAAATGAATGTGCAAATTATAACGCTATTGAAAATAATGCAGGTGATACTGATGCAATCATTGAATCTTGGGATGATGCAGTCAAAAATAATAAAATCAAAACAACTATTTCATTTGAAATTAAATCCATCTTTAAATCTTCAATTCCATTGGTTTTGACTTTCCTTTTGCAAAACTCATTATCTGTTTGCTCTATTTTTACTGTTGGTCATATCTCTTCTGAAGCTTTAGCAGGTATTACATTGGGTGCAATGACCTCAAATATAACTGCAATGGCCACAATTGCAGGTTTAGCTTCTTCATTAGATACTTTTTTGCCTCAGGCCTATGGTGCAAAGAAATATCATTTAGTCGGTATAATCTTTCAAAGGTGTTGTGTTTTAATTTTTACAATCATGTTCTTTGTTTGTCTATCTTGGTGGATTTGGGCAGAACCAGTTTTACTCAACTTCCTACCTGATGAACAATCTGCAATTTATGCAGCACAATATTTGAAAGTTACATCTTTTGGTATACCTGGTTACATCTTATTTGAAACTGGTAAAAGATTTTTACAAAGTCAAAATATTTTCGATGCTTCAACTTACGTCTTATTCGTTTGTGCTCCATTAAATGCAATTATGAATTACACATTAGTTTGGACTTTCAATTTTGGATATATTGGTGCACCAATTGCTGTTAGTATAAATTATACTCTAATGGCTTTGGGTTTATTTGCTTATACTGTTAGAACTAAAAATGAAAATAATCCAATGAAATGTTGGACTAAATTTGAATTAAAGAGAGTTTTCAAAAATTGGGGTGAATTAATTAGGTTATCGATACCAAACTTAATTATGATCATGTCAGAATTTTTATCTTTTGAAATTTTAACCCTATTGGCTTCATATCTAGGTACTATTCCTTTAGCTGCTCAATCAGTTTTAGCAACAATGGCATCATTGACTTATCAAATTCCATATGGTGTTTCGATTGTTTCATCCACCAGAATTGCAAATTTCTTAGGTGCTCAATTACCACATAATGCATTTACAACTTGTAAATCAACATTTATTTTCACTACTATAATTGCAATCCTAAACTTTTCTATTTTATTCTTTGGTAGATCAATAATTTCAAATTCTTTTTCAAATGATGCTGATGTGATCAAACTAGCTGAAGATGTTTTCCCATTATTAGCATTTATGCAAATCTTTGATGCACTTAATACTACAAGTGCGGGTTGTTTAAGAGGACAAGGATTGCAAAGAATCGGGGGCTATGTTAATTTATTTTCTTACTATATAGTTGGCTTACCATTGGGTGCATATTTAGCATTTAATTGGCCAAATAAGGAAAGTCCATCTGGGTTAAATGGCTTATGGTTTGGTTCAACCATCTCATTAATCATAATTGGATTTGTTCAAAGTTATTTCTCTTTAAATGCTGATTTTGATGAACTTGTTCAAGATGCAATTAGAAGAAGTAATTCTGATTAATTTAAATTTTAAGTATGTAGATCTATAGAACAAACTGTATATTATATTATGTTACGAATTTATTTGCTATACCTTTGTTGAATTATTTTCATATTCATACAACAGCTTTAGAATCCGTTGCTTTTTATTAACAACATTAACAATTTCACTAAGTACTGAATTCAACTCTGTTTGAGAAGCTTTGAAAGACGGTGATGAAAATCCACCATGTATTAATTTAACTGGGTTTACCACTTTCAATTTCTCTTTTTCTTCAACTTCAATAATTGATTTGATAGATTTTGATTTATTATGTCGATTGTGCAACCCATCCTTGCCAATATCATTAACTTTTTTTTCACTTATTTTCTCATTTATAACTTTTTTCGGCTTATTGCATAACTTCATATCCAATATAAATTCATCCATGTCTTGTTTAACGCAACACATACTTAATCTTTTATTTTCAAATAACGCAAATTTGATTTCATCTCTTTCAGTTAGTTTAAAATTTAACATTGATTTTAACATCGATAATTCTGAATTTTTCAACTGCCTCAAAAGTTTATTATACGATTTATTGTACTCGTCATATAATTCGGCTATATTATCTATGGATGTTGTCATGATGTGATACTTTAATATTGTTCTGAAAAGACAACAGTATGATGCAGCATTATATACTGCTTGGTGGTTTTTTTTGTTGCGCGTTGAAGAATTTCATATATTATATGAAGATTCATGTACAATAAAGTAGAAGGGATACTATTAATTATAAAACTACAAGAATCTAGTAAATATATGAAAAAGAAGGTTATAATAAATTATAAAGTATATGAAAGCAAGAAAAGAAACAAAATGTGAAATATGCGTTGAGAATAAAAGTAAATCAAAAAAAACTAGCACTTATCTAGCTTCAAGATCCAATGATAATGAATCAGATATGTGTAGGTCACCAAAGAAATCATTCTCAGGTTCATTTTCTTCAAGGTTGAAACTAGTATCAATGATCGAATCATCATCACTGAAAGTTAACGAGTTTAAAATTGAGCTAAGTTCGTTGTTAATTTGTGTTCCATGATTGGCATCTTTATTGCCTTCATCGCCTTCTTCTTCTTCTTTTTCTTCTTCCGCTTCCTCTTCTTCTTCTTTTTCTTCTTGAATGTCATCAACTGAACGGTTTGACTTCACTTTCTGTTCATTAACTCTCGGTATTGATTCATGTAATAATAATTGAGTTTTATCTAATAATTCCATTAAAATCTCTTCGTTGTTGACATTATTACTTAATTTATCATCTTTCAGTAATTGAATAATTGAATCTCTACATTCTTGAGTCACTATTATGTTATTGTCAAACTTGTCACACAATTGGACTTGGGTTTTATTCATTATTAATTCAATGTTTGTAGATAATCTAAACTTTGTTAATTTCTTAATATTCTTGAAATCTTTAATTTCATCATATTCTTCATCATCGTCTTCATCTTCTTCATTTTCTTCATTCCCTTCATTGTCTTTATAAACTTCATGAACTTCATTCACTGCATCTTCATCTTCCTCATCTTCTTCTTCAGAATCAGAAGCAATTTCAATTTTTGCGCGTTGTTGAATAATTGATTGTAATGTTTCAGCTGGAGCTATTTTTGTTGGCGGTGGAGGAGGTGCGTTGGGTATAAAGGTGAATTTATCTTCTAAAGCGGGAAATTCGGAATCTTCTTCGTTTTCTTCGTTTTCGTGATTGTCATCACCTTCTCCATCTTTATCGTAACTCTCATTACAACTTTCATAAGTCTCACTCAAATACTCTTGTTCATTTTGTGGTATGCATGGTAAAATTTGTAATTTTGCAAAATCGTTTGCTGAAGAAGAAGCAGTAATTGGAGAAGTGAACGAAGCTTCAGAGTTAAGACTCATACGAAAACTAGTCGATGGTGTCACTGCAGAATACTGTGATGTTGAAACATTATAAGTTGTGCAAGAACTTGATCTTCTGTGAGAATTCAGGTTAAGTGATGGTTTATTGGAAGTTGGTGACGTTCTATATGTTGAGATTGCCTTAATATTAACTGGATCTAAAGTTGATTGATATGCTATATCTGTACTTTGACGTTTTGAAGAGACAGTTGTACATACTGACATTCTTTTAATTGATGGTGCCCTTCTTACGGGTAATACATTATCAATTATTTCATTATCAACATTGTTGAATGCATCATTAACACCAAAATTGAAATCTGCGTCAACATGAGACACATGCGTAAAGGAAATTGGGTAAGAAATTTTCAAAGATGACACTTTTTTATCGGATTTCTTGTTCTTACCAACGTAATTGCTATTGTTATTATCAAAATGTTGCATTAGTTTAAACAACTTGTTTTGAGCTTTGTCATTTTGGACCACATGTGAAGTCATTTTAGCAGTTGAGGTAGAGTTTTTGTTGTCTAGCCATAGTGACTCATGAGTTGGTTTATTCTTGTTCTTGTTCCAGGAAAGCATTATTGATTAATCAAAATAACATGCAAACACTACTGCGACCAGAGAAAAGAACAGATATAGTCGAAACCACAAGTGCATTTAGAAAGAAGAGACGCCCAAAAGACCCAAAACTTCCCCCCTAACTTTGCTCGATTCTGGTGTTGGATCCGTTTCAAAGGAGTGATGAATCGAGATCGCAAACAATGCGAAACGGAAAACCAGCATCTTCCCAAAACGGCCTTTTTCCACGTAGAATTTCCTCTTTTGGAAACGTTATGACCACGAAAAGTGTAAAATCGTAACGCGTTCCTGATCCACAGAAATCAAAACGACCCCTTACTACTCCTGATGAAGAGAATGGACCGGACACTCACAGAACCCCTTCTTTTTCACCCAGTCCGTGATACATGGATAGTGGAAACAGCAGAGACACTCTAAACGGCCAACCTTGTCGCCGGGATGGAAGTCGTCAAGGCAAATAACACATTCATTATCATCGTTAATAGCAAGTGTGTCAGGATCTGCACTAGGGGGAATGGTGTATACCAACATCCGATTTCTTTCTCTTTTCATGGCTTTGCTTCCATCCCTGGGAGAACCAAACTCTTGTTCTTGTAAACATGCATTGATATGTTCCTCTCTATTAGATTCAGCCAAATTCTTTATATCACTTCCACAAACTGGACATTCATCCATATCTTCTCTTAAAGAGTCGTTCTCTTCAAATGTGATTTCTCTTGGTTGTGAATGTTTAATTGCATTGACGTCACTTTCTGTATCCATTGTACTCTCACTCACGTCTCGTATCATTCCATGTCTTCTAATTCTTCTACTGCCTAAATTATCATGATTTGAAATTGAAACGCCTTCAGTTTCTGCATTCCCATCTCCGTTTCCATTTTCTTGGCTTTCATCTTCATCACTTGTATCACCAGAATCACTTTGATCTGCTTCAATTCCCAATGCTTGCTTTAACATTAATAGCTCATCATAACATGAATTGCATGTTCTGAACTCAAAATATTTATATAAATCATTTATTACCCTATTACCTCCATTATCATTTGATTCAATAATCATCGTACCTGGGATGTACGTGCAATACTTATGACAGCATGAATTACAAAAAATTTTGCCACATTTTCTACAATGATGTTTTCGATTGAAAAACGTAAATTTACTTAAACAACTTGAACACATTCTCACATCATTATCGTTTTGCCAAATGATTGTTGCATTGGAGATAAGACTTCTAGGAGTAGTTATGGAAGTGTTTCTGTTATTTGTTGTGTTAGCATCAGTGTTGTGATCGTTAGCAGCCACATTATCAATATCATGGTCGTTCACATTTAATATATCATTCCCATTGCTTGAACTATCAATATTTAGGTCTACCCTCGGTATAGTTTCATCGCCGACCTCATTTGGTGCATGTCTAATATCAGCAGGGCTACATATATCGTTATCTGCTTCCTGCGTGTTAATCGAGGTTGTAGTCGCCACTGTACTTGATGGTATAGGCTGTATGTTCGATTCTAGATTCGTTTGATTATCATTTCTAGATATATCGGATACCGGCTCGTAGCTTGGTTCTTCCATAATTGTATATTTGAGTTTGTAAGACTAAATATATTATGAAGAAAAGAAGTAAGCTTAAAGATAAAGAAAAATATACTACATGAGCATTATCAATTTTTAGATCCTCATTTTGTCTTTTTTTTTGGTTATTTCGAGAGTTTGTAACCGCTCTTTAATGATTTATACTTTATAACTCTACTCTTCAATAACACATAAGAAAACACAAATTACACAAAAATTCTAAAGATTATATTAAAAAAAGGTGCTAGCCCTATGTAAATATCTTTTTCTAAGGCAAAAAACAACAAGACCAAAAAATAACAACAATAGCCCACTTGTAAAAAATGTTAATGTTGAACAAATAACCAAATCATCAGACAAATTTACGACACAATTTGAACTGAAGTCCTTAGAATACATTATATTTAAAAACATATTCCCAATTATACTTGAACTTGAGCAAATTCCCCATGTGGTACCTAAAATTTCTATGCCATAAATACTTGCTAAGATTGCAGGAAATAATGTAAATACTGCAGAATTTAAGATTGAATTAAAGATAATAACAATTGAAAAATTAACTGTTGTAATTGGGATACTCGATAGATAAATGTGTGAAGATCCACAAACCAAAACAGCAAGTGAGAAAATTGTTATTCTTGAAATTCGGAATGCTGTACAGATATAATCTGTAAATATCATTATTGAAAATCTAGTAATCGTTGATGAAATTGAAAAAAGTTGTAAATCACCGTCTAAACTATTAGATAGATTAAGATTAGTCAAAATAGCATTCAGATTAGCTATGAAAAATTCAGTTGCACCAATCGACATTAAACAACAAATCATTAATGGGTACATAAGAGGATCTAGCATGAACTTATTAACCTTTTTCTTGTATGATGTTGGGTTGCATCCAGTAGATGATGGTGAAAACAACAGTGTTGATTCTGATTGCGCCGATAACAATGACAGCTCATCATCCAGGTTTAATATTGGTGATTCTTCTTCCACGTACCAAGATCTTGGTGAACCAAGAATAGATTCACTACTATTAGTATGATGTAAAACAGTCGCAGCACCACCCAACAAAGGAGAGGTTTCAAAATTCAGGAATTCCTCATGAATAGATGATGGCTCTTCGCATTCGTAAGCTTCTGTAAAATCAGTCATTTTACAGCCCAAAAATAAAACAAATGTTGATGACATCAACAAGACTAAAAAAAACCTTAAAACTTTAACAAAGTTCTTGCTGATTTCAATAATTGAATCATCTGCTGGTACAAAATAGAATGCAAGGATCTGGATTTCAATGTACGATGAAAATGATATCATCATATTTGGTGTACTAATTGCCAAAGTTCTATAATATTTACCCAAAGATTTGGCAGAATTCAACAAACATCCAAATAAAAATGAAATATGTGAACAACCCAAGATGAAGAAACTTAAGTAGATATAATATTTATGCATTTCATTTTTAACAACTAAAATAATAAGATTGAATCCAATGAAATAACCACAAAATGCAATACATGGTAAGATCCATATTCCTTTGGCATCCGCAATATATCCACTCAGAGGAGTGAAAATGTTCAAGCCCAAAACCTGAAATATAATTGTCTGGTTGATAGTCGATTGTGAGTAGCCTAGTACTTTTTGTAATGGATCAGCAAAGACTGAAAACAAAGTTAATATCCCTAGTGACAGACATGCAGTCACTGAGAGTAAAAATGCTAACGTGTATAACTTAAACGGCGGAAATCGCCTTAGGAAAGCATGAAGTGATTTGATCATAGTGGTAATGAATGAGAATATATGAAATTTTGGTCTGTGAATATGGTAATTGCAATAGTAACGGTAATAATAACAACCTTGATACAAATAATTCTAATGATAAATATGCAATAAGTGAATAATTGAAAAGTTTCGAACAACCAAACAAAAGGCAGAATGAATTTGGGAGATCAAAAGTGAAAAAAAACTTGAATACAATAGGAAACTTGCTTTCTGATATAAGACACCCTTCGGAAACAACTTCTCCAGTCCCTACCACTTTCTGAATACTGTTCCAACCGGTGCAACGTATTTTGGACGACTCAATGGAGTCTGCAGCTATGCAACTGCTAACAAAAGGAAAGACGGCGCCTTAGGAACCTCAATGGCTGTAATCGGTGTTCCGGCCATATCAGGACGTTTTGAGCGTTCCTCAGGGATGAGAAAATAAAACAAGCCCTTATCGGTATACCGGCGTCGATCGGCGCAAATTTGCCTTTTCGGAGCTTTTTTTACATGAATTTGGCACCTAGAATCCGTTTTGGGGCTAGGGATGGGTTTTTACGTGTCTAGATGGGTCATTTCTTTTAAGAGAGGGTGCTGTTTGTAGAGTAAAAAGCTCGCAATGTCTTACAGGAGACGGAAGGCATACAGTCAAAGCGGTGGTGGGGAAGATGGAGGGGTTAAAGGGCCATCCAGTGCATTGACTTCCTTTTTACGTGAACAGGGTATCAATGCAGAAGAGATCAGACTGAGGTATGAACGCACCCAAAAGCAGCAAGAAGAAGAAAACAATCCAAGAAGTGAAGCTTTGGAACCACTTAATGAAGAAGATAATGTTGAAACTGTAGAACATTCCAATGTACCTATTAATTTTGCCTTAGATTCAGACGAAGAAGAAATTAATTCGGACAATGATCAGGTTGTCGATATCAATACCAAACGTAGAAAAACAAATACTGCATCTACTGGTAACTCTGTTATTTATTGTTTGGAGTGTGATCAAGATTTCACAGTTTCTGTCTATTCTAAAAGATTGGAAAAAAACGGACAAATTGGTCATTTGTGTCCTTCATGTACAAAAATCCAAATTAGAAGAGAAAGGTTAGAAAAAAAACTTGAAATAGAAGCAAGAAAGAGAAGAAAGAGGATTGCTGCTGCTTTGTTGGATAAGAAGCAATATAAACTACCTTCATTACAAGATTTTTGTATTAATGTCATTACTGAAAATATTAGTGACGTTGATCTTTTAGGTGATATTGGTAACCATAATAAGATGAAGATATGTAGGATTCTTGCTAAGAATAGAAGTTTGAACAACAAGACTGTTGAACTTTTTCTTGATGGTGATACAAGACACTTAGAGTTTTGGGATTGCTCAAAAATTGATAAAGTTTCACTGAATAAAATTCCTGCATATTGTCCAAAGTTGGAAACCTTAACATTGAATATGTGCGGACAATTGCATAATGATAATTTGAAATATTTTGGTTCAAAACTTTTAAACTTGAGGTCTTTTTCACTTAACGGGCCTTTTTTGATTAACGATAATACATGGCAGGGGTTTTTTGAAAGTCCTGTTGGTCAACAATTGAAGCATTTCCATTTGAGCAACACACATCGATTTTCAAATGATTCACTAGTTTCACTGTTGGAGAATTGTGGTAATAGTTTAGAATCTTTAACGTTGTCAAGATTAGATGGGCTAACTTCAAAACCCGTCTATGATTTGCTACCACATTTTCTTACACGATTGAAAAGTTTTGAACTGTCCTCGCCGCATCATGAAAATTTAATTGATGATGATTTGATAATAAGTTTAATGGCAATAAATTGTGAAACTTTGGAATCTCTAAACTTAAATAAATGTTCGGGTTTAACAAATAGAATATTATCAGAAGGTATTAAGTTATTTGGAGCGAATCTAACGAAGTTATCACTTTCAGATCTTGATCAAATTGATGACGAAGGGATGAATGATTTATTTACCAATTGGGATATAAACTCAGGTTTGATAGAAATGAACTTAGAAAGATGTTTTACCTTGACTGATAAATCAATATACAAAATGTTGTTGCATTCAAAAAATACATTAGTCCAATTGAATTTGAACAGTATAAAGGATATTGATAGGTCAATGTTTACAAACTTATCAAGGAACCTAACATTCCCTTTACTGACTTCTTTAGATATCGGGTTTGTCAGAAGTGTTGATGATACAGCGTTGGCGATTTTTTCAAGAATTTGTCCAAAATTGAAATTTTTGGAAGTTTACGGTAATAATAGATGCACGGAGAAAGCCCTTGTTAGAGAAGACTTGACCATTCTTGGTAGACAAACTGATAGTATATAAAAAGTTTTTTTTTATAATAGATTCATATTACTTTTACATTTAATAATTTACAAAGATTCGTGTATATATTTTACATTTAAACTTGCCTTTTCAACATTTCTAAACTTCGGTAGTGGATAAGGTTCCTTCAAATGACATAAGTTATTTCTAATTGGGATTGGATTAATGATCACAGGTCTACCTTCACAAGATGCAGATGGGTGGCCATTTTCTTTTATTATTCTTTTATCAATCAGATCAACATCTGTACTTCCAGCTAATCTTATCTTTAAAAAGTGTTTCATGTGCATTGATGATTCAAAATCCGTTTCTAGAATATTTTTAATAATATCTCTTTTATTATTTTCCATTTCTGTGACTGTAAAATTTTTAAAAATGAATGAATTATACTCGTCAATTAATAAATTTATATCTGCTATATTCAAAGTTGTTGCTGTTTTGACATGATTTATTATATTTGCCAAATTTTTTTTATTTCTTTGTGACATCTCAAATTTGAAGAAAAAAAACCAATAACCTTTACTACTTTTAACTGCTTCTGTACCAAATACTGCCATTAAAATATCTCTTGTCTGTCTTATGTTTTTTTCAACCAACCATTTATACCTACATACATTGACAATGAGTTGGCCAACTGTCCAAAAGTTTAAGTGTTTATTAAGAAACTCAATCTCTTTTGATTTAATCTTCAATGCTTCATTGGCATAACTGATTGTTTTCTTTTTCTTCTGTTTATAATTATCTTCATTTATTTTTTGATTGTATAAATGAACAGAATTAATTAAATCCTCAAACAAAATATTCCTCTCACTTTCTGGCGTGTGATTTATTAAAAATTGAACATATCTAGAAATTATTTCACTATCTGTTGGTTCCTTTTCAATCATGGAAATGAAAATCGTTTTACAACTTTCGATATTATTCAACTTCAACTCTAAGTATGTCACATACATATATCTAATATCTTTTTGATCTGATGGTAGAAAATGATCACAGGCTTTGTTGAAATTCAGAATAATTTTAAACTGTTCACCTTTATTCTGGATTAAATATCTATTATATTTGATCCATATTTGTTCTATGAAACATAATGAAACTAATGCACGTTCATATAATGACACAAGTTCTTTATTATTCTCAATTTCTCCCATAGACCTATGGTATTTTTCTTCATAATTTAAATACTCATTCCAGTCGTGTATCTCTTCGTTAGTTGGAAAAGCTAAACTGAAATCCATTCTAACTTCACTTTCGAATTTCCATTTCTCCTGTGCTCTAGTCTGAACATTCAACAGCACATCATTGTAATATCTATCAATTAAAAACTGTGAGTTGTTTTCAATAAAGTCGTCAATATCTTCATTTGATGGATTAAGATTCTTGAAATCAATGAATTTTATAAGTTTCTCCTTTTTAACTAAATCCAATATTGTAAAATTTTGACATAATTTCATAAATTCGTCATTATATTTTGCATATTGATGTAACGGTATCTCAACTACTTTTGAAAGAATATTGATAAAATCGATTGAATTCGAACCATATTTTCCACGAGCCCAATTAAGATACAAATCCCAAAACTCATGAGCTAAAAAATGATATCCCACTTTTTCAGCTCCATTTTTGAAATTTTTTGTAAGCTCTTCATCATTGTTCAACTTATGTATCAAAACTGTTGACATATAATTCACCCAAAGTTCAAGTGAAGCTGGAAAAACAACCACCGAACGTATCATTATTTCAACACTTGGTTTTAAACCTTCTAAATTCTCAACTATCTTAATATATGTTTTCCAATATTTAGTAAAATAAGGAAACTTTGTTAGCAATTTATCAAAATCTGCATATAACAACGATTTCAATTCTTTTCTTGACTTTAATAATGTTCCATGATCAACTATTAATTTTTCATGGTGTTTAATCAAATCATTCCAAAGAGTATCATTGTAGGGATCATCTTCTAGGTCTCTGTTAAGTTTCTCCCATTGAGGAAAATTATGTAATATAGATAGGTCTGGCATCTATTTTAATTAATGTGTCGATGACTGACTTAATATATACTTTTTGTGATTAAAAAAACAATACACTCTTCAATATAAAATTTAGTACCAAACACCACATAAGGCCAAAAAATTCATGCTCGTTTTTATTCTGTAGAATTTTCATGATTTTCAATTTTGTTTCTTGGTCAGTGGCAAATCACACAATCGTTTTTCTACCTTTGCCTTCAACCAAGCACCTTCTGCTCATTTAACAAATAGATTAAGATAATTAAAATGCAGGTTACATTTAAAGATTTTAAAAAGGAAAAGATTCCAATTGAAATCAATTTAGAAGATTCTGTTTTATCTGGTAAAGAAAAATTAGCTTCTATCAAAAACTGTGATGTGGATCAAATCAAGTTTGTCTATTCTGGTAAAATTTTACAAAATGATAAAACCTTTGGCATATTTAATATCAAGGAAGGTGATCAAATCATTTTCATGATTTCAAAGGCAAAGAAAGCACCAGAACCAGCTAAAACTGAAGAGCCAGTTAAGAAGGCTGATGAAACTCCAGCTCCAGCTACTGAACCTGCACCAGCTGCATCATCCGAAGTTGCATCAACTCAAGCAACCACGGAACCAACTTCAGAATTCACATCCTCAACATTTGCACAAGGTAGTGTCAGAGAAACTGCAGTGCAGAATATTATGGCAATGGGTTTTGAAAGACCACAAGTTGAAAGTGCTTTACGTGCAGCTTTTAACAATCCAGACAGAGCCGTTGAATATTTGTTATCAGGTATACCCCTTCCAACACACGAATCAGCACCAGTTGCTGAATCTACAACGCAAGAAGCTACACATACTGCAACACCAGCAGCCGCAACTACTGCACCATCAGACAGTGGAAATTTATTTGATCAAGCTGCGTTAGCTACAGGTGATAACGATGCAAATGTTGGCGCAGGTGATGCTGATATGATGAGTCAAGTTAGAGATATCTTACAATCACAACCAGAAATGGCAGAAGTTGTTTTACAACAATTAGCTGCATCAAATCCTCAATTGGCTGAAGTAATTCAATCGAATCCAGAAGCTTTCCTAAGGTATATAACAGAGGGTGATCAAGAAGCATTAGCAACTGCTTTAGGTGTGCCAGCTGATTACATTGAGGCCGCACAAAATGAAGAAGAAGCAGCTGAAGCTGGTGAATCTTACCAAATTCAAATTACCGAGTCAGAGAATCAAGCAATCACCAGACTATGTGAATTGGGTTTTGATAGAAACTTAGTTATTCAAGTTTACTTTGCATGTGATAAGAACGAAGAAATGGCAGCTAACTTATTATTCACGGACCATGCAGATTAAAGAGATTATATGGTCATCATGTATTAGAAAGTAGTTGTGTATCATCATTTATTATATTACTAACTTGTATTTTAATTAATTAATTTATATCACAATAATATGCATATTCATAGGAATTAACTATATTAAACTAATTAAAGAGTGTTTGGAAATCTGTAATGACTTTGAATTGTTTGCTATCTTCTTCAGTTAATGGAGAATTACCTGGCTTTTGTACAATGAAACTAGTCATTCCGGATTCAACTGCAGCCTTAACTTCTAACGGATTATCACTTAAAAATAAACATTTTTTCTTTTTATCATTGTTTGTAGCCCCAATCTTTTCAAGTATCTTCACATAACTTTCAACTGTTGTTTTGCTCCCGATGTTAATAGTATCAAAGTAATCTGTTATCAAATGGTTCATTTGTGCACATTCAGTATCACCCTTTGAATTGACAATCTTAACATTACCAAATAATAACTTTTGTGCCTTTACACTACCACTACTGTAAATATAAAGACCATCACATAATCCAGACCAAAGTTTCATAGCTTCAATAGAATCTTCAAATAATGGTGCTAAAATTTCACCAGTCGTATAACCATTTTCCCAAATAAACCCTTGTAATTGTTTTAGAACTGGATCCTTAATATCAGCAGCCACCAGTTCTCTAATATGAGATATTAATATATCTTTTTCTTGGTATATTGGTTTATCAAACTTAGTCAAAATAGTTTCAATTGCATCATTTGACTCATTTGATGGATCAAGTGGAAATGTATATTTTGAAAGATAATTCGGTAACTCTCTGAGAAAATAAGGAAAAAGTTGATCTTTCACAAAGGAAATAGGACAAATTGTTCCTTCAATATCTAAGACAATATTACTGTATGGACAGGTGAATTCCATTGTTTTAGTTGAATATTCAGTTACTTATTTGGAAGAAAACGTCTATCTAATTTACATTTACAAATTTGACAATCTCATCTATTTTGTGAATCTGAGACAGATCAACATGAATTTTGAAAATTTAGTTTGTCCAATTATTAAGGATTTATGACCGGTATTTCTTGAGGATTTCTCGTGCATAACCCGTTTAAATAAACAGTTTCACATTAAACTTCTTTCAATCTCTTATAAATGAATAAGCGGTAAAATGACAGTGAATAAAATGAACATCCCTGAAGAGCTAATCCAAGTAATGGAAAAAGAAAAAGTTCAAGATGATAAAGAGCAAGAAATCTATCTCGATACAATGGTCGATAATTTAAAGAAATACCCTAATAATAAATGTAATAGATGCAAGAAACAATTTGCACAAATGGGTCCAAAACCTTTCAAAATGTGTGAACATTGTCGAATACAACAAAGAAAAAGATCAAAACGTTGGAAAGTCAAAACTAAAAACAAGGAAGGTGTCTGCACGAGGTGTGGTACAAATTTACCGAAAGATTCTATTTATGTTATGTGTGAACACTGCCGAAGCATGCTACGGAATAGAAAGGCAAATAGATTTCTGCAGGGTAGATGTGTTCATTGTTCAGGACCAAATTCAGATGAGGGTGTTTATAAAGTATGTCGAAAATGTCGTGACAGAGATAAGATCAGAAGGTTAACATTAGAACGAGATGGTTTATGTAACAGATGTTCGGTGGTATTATCAAAGGATCAAAAGGGGCACAAGGTTTGTATTTCCTGTCGAATAAAGAAAAAATCCTATAGTAATTCTAGTCACAATGATTCATTATTGAATTCAAGTTTGCTCAGAAATATCAATGAAACACAGCTATACACAAACAATAATATTCCTAAAGATTCAACACTTGATGATACAGAACGTGCACTTGCGTCTGAAATAGCACAATATGCTGCTACACAAACAAGTAATGATGATATGATTGAAAATTTGTCGGCATCTGGTATAACTGACAACGACAATAATGAACTAATGAGTGATAAAGTATATGTTCAAGCGAATAGAGATTTGGAACATGATAAACTGGACTATAATAATAAAAGAAAACGTAGAGAAAACTATCAAGATATTAACTTTCATAGAATTCAACACAATGTCGATCATGGTGATATGGATGAAAATGCTGAATTTAATGATCATATGTCAAATTATGATGACCATATGCTATTATCCAACAATAGTAAAACACTTGAAGAAAACATGCTACTTTCAGAAACATTCAATATACATCACGATCATTCGCAGCTTAATCAACAACTTAAACAACTTACACAATTTACAAGAGACCGTGACGATAGTAATTCCAAATATGGAGATCAATCCGTTCTAGTAGATCTGAATGGTTTGGAAGATATTGGAATTGACTATGATATAAACGTTGATGATGGCGAAGAAGGAAATAATGATGGTGATAATGATGGTGATTATGGTGGAAATAATGATCCCAATACTGCCGAAGATGAAGAAGAGAAGGAAACAATGTTAAGGCATGTCCGTGCAGTCCAGGCGGGATTATTATCAAGTACTGGTGAACAGAGTGATGCTGAAATGGAAGCTGCTGTTCAAGCTGTTGCAGTTGCAGCAGCAGTTGCACGAAGTCGTGTAAAAAAGAATGACTAGCTTTGGTTTATGTTGTTCAATTTCTTGCAAATGTGGCCATAGCAAAACTTAAGAACAAAACTTTTTTTATAAACAGTATAAGAATTAAGACGATAGTATCAAGATGGTTATTAACTAACAACTTGTCTTGTTTTTCTGTTCATGAGAAAACCAGTAACCCTAATTTTTCTTTTCATTGAATAATCATGAGAAACCATATTGTATTTCGAGCAAATTACCGATTTAAGATAATGTTTTGGTTTTTACAACTGGCCTGTAAGCTATTGGTGTGAGTGAAACAAGTTTATGCTCCTTCCAAAGCACCGATTCTAATATTATGGAGAATAATGCAATAGAAATAGTAAAGAGACATGGTGCTCTTCATACAGTAAATGTCAAATACGGATATATTATTTTAGGACTTTCTATTCTTTTCATAGCAGTTAGAACTTCAACACTATGGTTCTATCAGAGAGCATGGCAACGTTCCGGGCGGTCAACTACATATTCAAGGTTGGTAAATTTCCCAACTGTACTTAGTATATTAATTATTATACTTACAGTTGCAATCCTTCATGCAATACATCCACATTTTGAAAAACTATCTGTTTTGATTAAAAGATCCGGTAGGCTAGCATATGCCTTAGTTCCATTGGATATTTTTCTTGCATCGGAACCTGCCTGGTTTTCAATTGATAATTATTTGAATACATTACAATTACACAAATGGGTTTCAAGAATTATTGTTTTATTAGGTATAGCACACAGTGTTGGATTCTTGATTTGGTATGCAGTTCATGATACCATGTTTAAACTTTTCAAGCCACTCAATTTAATTGGATTCGTTTTGTTCATTATGGGATGTTTTATGATGTTATTTTGGAAGCCAGTTAGAAACTTCAATTATAAGTTTTTTTACTTTTATCATAATTTATTCATACTATCATTTGTTTTTATTTTATTATTTCATGCAAGACCAGGTGTTGGCTTTCTATGGTTTTTAAATGTTGTTATACTAGTTTTACAATTTGGTAAAAAATACTATTATGCAAAGGAGATAACAATGAGTGAAATTATTGACAATCCAGGTAGTGATTATATTATCATTAAATTTCCTAAAAGATTATTACCTGAAAATTTTTTGCCAGGATGTCATGTTAGAATTGGCTATAGTAAATGGAATCCACTTTTTTTGGCATTCCCATCTCATCCATATACTGTTGCAACAACCTATGAAAATCGTGATTTATTATCAAGTTTAGTTATTAAAAAGACCAAGTTTGTAATCGAGCCATTTGAAACATATTCTATTCAACCAATTTTCAAATCTTCATTGAGTGAAAATTTCTTTAGAACTGCAGAAAATATAAACATTGTCTGTGGTGGTTCGGGTATTTCATTTGGTTTAGGTATTTTTGATTATTTCAAACGTTCAATTATTGCAGAAAGTAGAGATGTCAAAATCAAATTTATTTGGGTTACTAGTAACGAAGAAGATTTATATATTCTAAAAGAATTAAATGTTCAAGGTGTTGAAATTTTTGTGACAAAGAATCAATTAGACCCTTTAACAACAATTCAAGATGATTTTACCTTGGGTTCTGATATTCCATTACAAAGTCTATCTAATTCATCATCAGACTCAATAACAACATATGAACAGAAATTTGAAAACATTGCAGCAATTGGTAAAAGACCAGACTTACGTACATTATTACAAAGTAATTTGAATAAAACCATGGATTACGCAAATAAATGGATTCTTTCTTGTGGTCCGCCGTCTTTAATCAAAGACTGCGAAAGAATTGCTTCTGAAGAGAAATGTAAATTCTTCAGTGAAGAATATTCTTTTTAACTAGATTCCTGTATAAAATACCCTATACAAACATATACAATTTATTATTCCATTAAATAAACTTCAATAAAGTTTTCAAACTCCGACTGTGAGGGCGATTTCCGGAGGTTGGAAAAAAACTAATAATTTGATTTTCTGAAAATTTGATCTCATTGAGTTTAATCTTAACAGAGCCTCTCTCATAATATTATCCTTCTAACTTATATAAAAACAGACAAACAATCAAACAAATATGGCTGTATGTATATGTATCAAAACTGGATTTTTTTATACATTAACTAAAATACTAACACACATAATTCAAATTGCATTTCTTATAGATTGGAAAACTTGTACATTTAGCATTCGATGTTACACTTTTTGCAGGATTTCTTGCAGGTGTGAAAAAAAACACTGGTATTTCGCCAAACATTTCATTAATTGGACAAAAGGATGTTGAATATTATGCATACAAATACTTAGATTATGGAGACTATATCTATGACACCACTGTTGATTTTATGAAAACTTCAAGATTTTGTACCAAAAATATATTTTAATTGAAAGGAAAAATCAATCAGTATTTATTCAGTCTTGCTTATTTTTTACACCGTTCCATATTCTTCTTTAGTTAACATTATTCTAATTTATATAGTTGCTTTTAGAGCTAATGACTAGCTAATTATGATTTACATAAGCTTCAAAAAGTAATAAAATTTTTTAAAAAAAAAGCTTGGACACAATTTAAAAAAAGTTCAACTAGGATGGATTAAAAGGCATTAAATAACCACTATTAATCAAACCTGTTGGTCCAACACTGGTATTACTTGATTTACCATAACTATTGTATACACTGTTTTGTCCACCTTTATTTGCAAAAACACTATAGTACATACCATATTGATTTGCAATATCCATTTCTTCGTCTTCATCCTCATCTTCATCTTGTGCACCCATATACATACCTGCATAACTATTATTTTGGTTTGAATGAGTTTGTATTCTCTTATTAGGGTTTACAGTGCTAGTATTGCTACTGCTGTTGTTCTCATTTTCATTCATTGCAGCTAAAGGTGTCGCCATGTTTGGGAATCTTTGAATACCAAAAGAATCAGACGGTTGATAGGGTAACTGTTCTTTATAATTTGATGGTTGATTATAATGCAATGGATGGTGTTGTGAGACGGGTTTATTGTTCTTGGAATAATTTATTGACCTCATTGTTTCCCAAAAATCTAATTCGCCTTCAAAGTCATCCCCTATGTCTTTCCTATTGTTGTTGTTTAGGTGATTGGATTTATTATTATTTCTATTTGATTTCTCTTTTGTATTATTTGAATCTTGTTGGAAATTAGAATCGTTATTGCTATTGTTCGAAGGGTATAATTGTTGTCTATGAGATATTGAGAACCCTTTGGAGGACTCATTATTTTTATCATTTGCTTTTTGAGTTGAATTAGAGTTTACACTAGGATTCGAATTTGAATTTTTAGGAAATTTATTTTTCTCGTCTTCATTATTCAGTAGTCTTAATAATGAATTATCATTGAAGTTTTTATTTGAATTGTTTGATTCAATTGTGTTATCGGGTGATGAAGATGATGTTAATTTAGGAACTTCAGTCAATGGGGGTAGATAATTGAAATGACCATATCTTGATATATTTGATTGAGGATCAATAGATACATTCGGTGAACTACCTGTTAAATAATGATGATGAATATGTTGATGGACAGTTAAGGTAACACCATTGAATTTTGCTAATTCAATCAAATAATGAGCTAAATTTTGATTATCAATCTTACCTGAGTAAGATTTCATCTCTTCGTTTGTTTGTGGGTCAACCAATGAAAATGACCAATCTGTCTGAGTTCGTGATGGTGTTACCATCCTTGGGTATGTCGTCGTTATATTAATATCGTCAGCATCAGTTGTGGTGTTATTATAATCATTGGATAATGGGGTGTTATTCTGTAGTTTGTGCTTCTTGTTACCGTTTTTATAGTCAATTTTATTTGAATTTATTCTTTCTTTGGTGGAATCACGTGGACTTCCACTTATCTCTCTTATTCTCTTTTTATTAGTATTACTATTGTTGTTGTTGCTACTGCTATTATTCGTTATATTTGAACTACTATTATTTTCAAAGTTTTGAGATTTTTTAAATTTGACAATAGGTCGACCATTTTCATCTAAAACACCAACAGCTTTTTTAATTGTATCATTTGCACTATCTTTTGCTATATCAGTCATAATTTTCCTCCATCTATTACGGCAAGTTAAACTTGGTCTAGTTGGTAAGGAAGTTGAAATTTGTCTCCATTTTGTACCGAATTCTTTAACTTTATTAATCAATAACAAATCTTCCTCTAAACTCCAAGGTTTCAATCTTTCCTTTGTATCACTGTTTAAAACTTCAGTATATCTCTTCGAACATTGATCTTCATTTCTACCTTCAATTTCAGATGCAACTTTCTGCCATGCAGGTCCATGTTTTTTGAAGGCTTCAATTAAAGACTGATCTTCAATTGGCGTCCATTTACCCTTCCTTAAAAATGGGTCTAATGAAGAAACCCAACGCTTTTTACATTCTTTCCCCTTCCTTGTTGTATTCATCTGATTAGCAATTTCAGACCAATCTATTAATTTTATATTTATATGTTCATTATTGTAATTTGATAAATTATTTAGCTTCAAATATTGTTTAATCAATAAATGTTTCAAACATTTATCTTCATCAGAGGACCATGCATTTCTTCTATCCTTTCTAAAAATCTGATATCCTAAAGATTTACTAATTGCTAAATGATCAATAGAGCCAGCTATAGGCTTTTCAACAACTAATTGTGGTGCATCATCAATATCTTTTTCATTATTTTTATCATTGTTAGATGTTGATGAGATTGAATCATTTAAAGAGTCACCTTCGTTTTCTGTCATTGTCTGTATCGAATGGAATGATGTAAACTAAAGTGAGTATGTGATATATATATTTGAAATATATCTTTATATTAATTAATTTAAAAGTGAGAGATAGTATGGGATACTAATTATTTGAATAAACTAGTTTTGACAGATTAGATAGTAAAAGTTTTTTTTATAACAGTTATGCAGAAAAAATGTTAGGGTTAAATGTGTAAAAATGAAAAAAAAAATGAAAAAATGCCAAAAATGAAAAAATGAAAGTGCAACACAGATATTTAACATAGAGCGACAGTTTCTATTGTTGTATAATATCTTACTTTTTATAGTTGATATTGTTTTTTATAGTTTTATCTAGGCTGTATTGTAACATCCATAGATGTTAAGAATATCATCAATTCTGAGCATCAACATCATGAAGTCATTTGGAGCCTAGCAAATAATGCTTGATTAATTAATTGAGCACTAACGTGTTTTATTTTTAACTATAGTAAAGCGGTTACTATTTCTTTTTGTTGAACTAGTTTCTAGTTACAGAATATGGACTTAGAAGTACTGCAATAACTCTCAACCTTGATCCTAAATAGGCTTTGATACACCAGAAGTTTCCAACACACATTACTCCTTGTGATGTAGTGAATCCATGATTAAGCTATTTATTTCTCTTAAAAGCCTTATTTACGCTAATTTCTGTTGCAAATTAGAAGTTAAAAAGTCTACATAATCTAAAACGGTGAGTACAAAAATTAGTTTCTATAGTAAGTTTGAAGTATCAAAAAAAAAAAAAAAACAGTGAAAGTCTCAATAGAGCAAGCACAAAAAAAGTGGTAGGGTTTGATAGTGAATTACATATAAGTATAAATAATTTCAGAATATCAAGCCATCCTTTTAAACGGAAAGCTGTCAATTATATTTTGAATCAGCTTGACGTGATAATGAAGGAATCTGAAATGAAATGAACAAAGCTGTCGATGAAGCAAAAAGGAAAGCACACAAGATAAAACGATTGCTAATGAAGATTTTGAAGATTTTATAAATAGTTCAGACGCAGTAGTTAACTTGAAGAAAAAGCTTGGAAACGTCGATGAATATCAAAATTAACTTATCGAGGAAGATGGTTGTACATAATACACTGCTTCTAAGATTGCTTTTATCAAACGGGTGTACAAAAAAGTAAAAAATTTAAGTAGTTTGAGAACGAGTTGCTTAGAAAAAGATGCCAAGCCATTTTATGATTAGATTTAAGAAAATATAGCAAAAGAAAAAAATAATATTGGCAAAAAATTCAAGCAAGAGATATATAATCACACAAGACGGGAAAGGAGTTTAATCTAGCTGAGGATCATGTTGCAAAAATAAAGGTTTTGATTGATGAATTGAATACAAGAATGGAAAAACAAGAATCTAAATTAACCTATGTGATCAACTACCATCAAGCACTTTTTGCACACGTGCAACAGCGCCCTGGAAAATAGGGAGACGAGCCCTCTAGTGTTGAACAAACAGCTTTTCATGCACGAGAAGTTTTAGTGAGCTAAACGGTTGGTGTAAAATGTGCAAAAATTTCAGGTCCTAAAGACAAAGAATTTTCGAAAAGGTGTTGACCAAAAATTCGAATATTGGACAATAATTCGGATTCCGAACCTATATACAAATGTTTAGCTATTCAAGATCAATTTAAAAATCACAAAGCTCTGCTTCCAGATTGGCAAAGCATAGTTTTCGAGTATTGTGTTAACTATAGATTCAAGTATTTATTCCATGAAGCACATAATTTTGATTATTTTTCATCACTTTTGTTCAAGGATTTAATGTTGAGAGAGTTACATCACCAAAAAAGCAAATCGAAATTAATAGAAGGATGGAAAATAGACGATAGGTACGACAAAATAGAAAAAACAATCGCGACAGTGTACATTGTCATTCGGCGACTTCAACCGGTGTTGCGGATTGGTTGGAGTTTTCACTATAGAGCTTAACGGCATGCTGCATATTGCATTGTTCCTATTACATGATACGAATTGTTTTAACTTAACTGTTATTGATGATATAGTAATCTATTTCTTAGCTGATGAGTTATATATTTTTGTCGGCATGTAATTTGTGCGGTTACCTGAAGTACTTCTCATATCCGTACCCTTGTCCCTAACCTCGACCTTGCTGATTGCTGGATCATGGAATATCGTAAATGTATACCTTAAACAACAATGACCTGATAAATATGCTGGATTGACATACCTGATAGTTGACAATTTGGGGCGTGCTATATTAAGATGCCCAAAGTGGCATGCAAGCTGCTAAGAGATACGAAAGAATACGAGAAATCGAACATTATACACTAGTCGCATCACGCATGGCACCTAAAATGGTGTCATCTTTTTTTTTAGAGTATACTTCTCCTACAGGATAAATTACCAATTAATTGGATCTAATTTACAGTTTATGCTACTTGAAAAATAGTGATAGTCGTTTGAAGTTTAGTGCATTGTTTAGGAAGTAAGGAGAATAGGATGTGTCTCCGTTGGTTTGAAAGTATTGGATGAAAAAGAAAAAAAAAAAGATCTCAGAAAGGAAAGGTCTAGATTGGTTTATTGTCTATATAGTCATGATCGGCGCTAGTGGCATTTTGCCGGTGACCATATGCTGACTATATTTCAACCAGTGTTGAGAGATATGTTAGTAGTAAGTTTATGAATCAGCATATACCTCCATATATGGACTTCGAGCAGTGACAAAAGAGTCGTATGCTCAAGATTGCTTTTGAGAGATTATGATGCAACTAGATTTGTAAACTTTGTATATGCTGTACGGTCTATTACATTCTATTATATTACTTGGAAACCAACTATAAATAATAAATAAAAAAAACAGGTAATGTCCGATGGAATTCAAAAAAATTCGATATTATTTGAAATTAAGGTGTTAATACAACAATGCACTATTAACTATATATTAATGACTCTTATTAACTGTTAACTATTCACTGATGATATATGTCATGCATCATACAAGATATGCATAATTTCGAGAAATTCTCAAAATTTCGAATTAATTAAAGAATAAGATTTTCTTGGTTTTTTTCTCTTTTATGTGCAAGTATCTAAATTGGGAGTTGTTTCCTTTTGATTGTTCATGTAAAAACGGACTTTATGCAGCTGTAATGATTAATTAATAGTTTTTCTTAAACTAGGATGATGAACTGATAATGATAAAGTAACATACCATAGTTAATTAAGTATATCAATACTTTATTGTGTACATCGATACGCACTATATTATTTGAAATTAGGTTTAAACTAAAGCCGTTTCATGATGCGGTAAATTATAAAACCACTTTTATTTGGTTTCATCTTAGTTTTTCTCAAAATCATAAGATATTAAATTATTAAAGTTATTAAAATATAAAGAGCTACAAGGTTTGTACATATTAATTAATTGTCCCAGAAAATAATGATGGTATATATGAGATAGAGAAAGGAAAAAAAAAAAAGGAAAAAAAGGGGTAACTAGAGAGAGCGGAAAAACATTATTGTAAACATATGTAAGATGGGTAAAAGTACAAAAGAAATACAGTTTAATATAATATAGCATGCTGATAGCGATTTTTGTGTGACAGCGAGTGAATTTTGAGTAACGAATTAGTAAGATGACAAATCATTGAAGGAATAATGGTTTAAATTATTTGTATCAATGCCAATATCAGCTGAGTTGAATTTGTCCTCAAAATCGATTAAATTATTATCATAATCAAGTGATGAAGTGTGAGTGAGATAGCCGTTTTGTGGGTTGGGAATAATGTTATTTTTATTATCAGCATTTATTCTATTTTCTAATAAATTTTGTAATTGTAACTGTTTAATCAATAATTGATTATTAAAGTCAGAATTAATATTTGTAGTGGTATGTTGTTTTGTTATTTTGGTTGGTGAGACATTTGAATCTAAAGTCCTATAAAGCTCATTAAAATTGTTGTCATTTTTGGACACTTCATTAGTGTTATAAAAGAATCTATTGGGGTTTAAATTGTTTGAAAAATCAAGTAAAGATTGGTCCACGTGATGTTGATAATCATGAATTTGTTCTTGTTGTTGTTGATCATGAGGAGGAAATGAATTCAGCGAATAATTTTCAGGATGCATGTTCATATTATTTGAGAATGCCAACAAGTTTTCTAAATCCAGAAGTTGAAAGTCAGTTTCAAGTGGTGAAGTTAATGTACTAAAAGTTGATGATGAAGAGAGGGAATGGTATGAATTAACATTCGGATATGATAATTTATAATGTTGTGGTGATGATAATGGATATTGTTGTGCATATAATTCAGACAGTTCATCAATTTCAGTTAATTGAGCAGTGTCTTTATCAATTATATCGGGTATCTCCGAGCCAATTGATACTATACTTGATTTTCTCGTGATATTTGCGCTTGCACTATCGGAATTTAAAACGAATGAGGGATTTGCAAGTTTGGCACTAATTATAATTGAGTTTGAATTTTTGAAAGATTTATTTACTAAATTTTTCTTGTAGTCTAGATATTTAAAACATTTATCGCCATATTGTTTTGGGGTTATACCAGTCATGCTTTTAAAAATTCGATGTAAATGCCAAGGACTCAGTTGAGACTTTGCAGCAACTTCTTTGAATCCAAGAACACCACCTCTTCTTTTCTTTGATTTTAGTTTCAGTGGTTTAATTACAAATAAACCTCTTTTAATTTGATTAACAGAAGATGTGAAATATCCGTCGATATCAGAAGGAATGTCCTCATCAGAAGAACTGTTTGCGGCGATGACTCCCTCATAATCATAATCATAGTCAGAATCATGATCATCATCGAAGTAAGTACAGTTGTTATTGATGTCATCAGTATAATCTCTTTTGGTGGCATTATTATCATCATAGATTAATCTCAAACCAAAGACAGTTGATAACGCAGCTAACGCGATATGCTTACATGCCATGTTAATTAATTTTAAATGTTCTATGTCACTCTTTGAAGGCATTCCTTTTGAATAAAATGGAATAACTTCATCATCATCATCATCATCATTATTATTATTATTATTATTATTATTATTATTATTATTATTATTATTATTATTATTATTATTATTATTATTATTATTATTAGTGTTATTATTATTATTATTAGTGTTATTATTATTAGTGTTATTATTATTATTATCATTAGTAGTAGTGGTGGTGGTGGTAGTGGTAGTGGTGGTGATATTATTTGAAGATTGGTGTTCGTTACCATATGTGAGATTTGTATATCGTAGCAATATATTTTTCAATTTAGTGTTTTTCAATTGATTAATTGCTTTAACGTGAGATTTCCTATTATGTTCAAATAATGGAGGTATAAAACCGATTGATTTGTTAACATTTTGAATGGTTTTGAATAATAGATTCAAATCGATGAAGACATAGTTTTCATTCAGTAGAGCATCGTCGAAATGGTTGAAATCTGGTAAGCAATGATGACAAAAATTGAACCCCTCAGCAATAACCTCTGATTTGGAGTTGAAGAATTTAAAAGAGTCTTCATCATCTTGATTATACATAAAGCTTAAATCACAATTTGGACGACAACATAGATTGAGTTTTGTATTACATACAAGGAATTTATTTGCGGCAAAAGGATCTTTGTACTTGAACGCCTGCCACTTAAGCTGAATTGATTCGTAAGACATCGTTTATGGAGTACGATAGAAGGAAAGTGAATGATGGAGCAAGAAAGGAGAAAGAGAGAAATGGGAAATGGAGACGGAGGGTCGATTAAGAAATATACAAGCAGTTGTGCAGAGACAAGAAAAAAATAAAAGACAGGATACATGAGAGCATTTTATACCATTTACAATCTATCGACTGGCCGCACGATGGGTGTATGCGTGATAGTCTCTCTATCGTCACATCCATGGCAACGGGCATGGAAGAAAAAAACAACTGGAGTGGGGGATAGTGTGAAAGCTACGTAGAGGATTGGCATTGGAAAAGGAGATTGCCGTGAGCAATCCATGTGCATTGTTAGGCGCCGTTGGTGGAGAAAAGCACTGCATTGGCCCAGCTTCGGATGAGCCGTTGCAGGAGCCGACGAGCCGAGCGTGCGCTGCCAAGTGGGCCTAGCGCGTTTTGGGCAAGACGCGTCCCAGGGACCAGCGCAGCTGGGGCTAACACAGCTGGACCTCGGCTGAGACGAGATGCGTGCCGCCGCGGCGGCGGCGGCGCTGGGCTGGGTCGGGCTGGACGGACAAACAGACGAGACAAACCGAAACGAGACGAGACGCAGATTGTTGCTAATAACGCGAGTGGGCGCAGATCGACGCGGGATCGGCAAAACGGCTGGCGGAAACACGCACTGTTATGTCCACGGAACCTGAAAGTGTCCAGAAAGAGGTTGTAAAGCCCGAGACAGCGCGACGCACGTGACACCGGGAACTCTGTCTGTTGCGGCCGATCGACGCGCACGTGCAATTCACAGAATATTTCGTTTTAGAACAGGTTTTTTTGAGGCATGTAAAACGTACAAAAATATATAACATATTCTTTATCCAAGCATGTCCAGAAACAATAGACACAGCAACTACGCGTACGACAGCAGGTACTATAACCGATCACGTAACTACCATGACAACGTTTACTACTCGAAAAACGCCGGAGACAGAGCACCTGCTCTCCCTACTGGCCCAAAAGGGATGCAAACTGACAGTTACTACTACAATAGCAACAGCCACAAGCGAAGACGCAATGACAGCGACAATGACAACACCAACAGCAACGACAACGACGATGAGGAAGATGATGAGATTTTCAAATTATCGAAGAAAAACACTAGTAACCCTCTTTTCAAATACATGATCAAATGCTCAGTTAATGGACCAATTCACGAGCGAATTCAACAAGTAGGCGAAGGTACCTATGGTAAAGTCTACAAAGGTAAGAATATAATCACCAACGAACTAATTGCACTCAAAAAATTGCGGTTGGAAGCGGAAAGAGAAGGGTTCCCTATCACTTCTCATAGAGAAATTGGCCTTTTACAATCTTTCAATCATGAAAATATTGTTGGTTTGTATGAAATCATGGTTGAAAAAAATCAAGTCTTTATGATTTTCCCCTATATGAATCATGATTTAAGTGGAATTTTACAACAATCAAATATCCAAATCTCTTTGGGCGAAAAGAAAAATATATTTAAACAATTATTAAATGGTATACATTATTTACACTCCAAAAGAGTCATTCACAGAGATATCAAGTGTTCTAATATTTTAATTAACAACAATGGTATTTTGAAAATCACCGATTTTGGTTTAGCTAGAAAAATGAAAAACTTAAATGAAACTCTAATAAATCCAAATTATACAAATAGAATTATTACTCTATGGTATAGACCACCTGAAATTTTATTGGGTTCAACAAATTATGGTAGGGAAGTTGATATTTGGGGGATTGGCTGTATTTTAATTGAATTGTTTACAAGAAAAGCCATTTTCCAAGGTAATAATGAAATAGATCAATTGTTGAAACTTTACAATATTATGGGTACCATCACTTTGAAAGACTGGCCTTCCGTTAATTTACTACCATGGTTTGAAATATTAAGACCTAACTTCAAAATGGAAAATAAATTTAATGATTTCTTCTCTCATTTATTGACTCCTGAATGTTATAATTTAGCAAAATGTCTACTACAGATGAACCCAGAAAAGAGAATAAGTGCAAAAGATGCTTTGAATCATCCTTATTTTAAAGAATATCCTTTAGAATCTCCTCTCAATTTTTTGAAAAACATTAAAGGCGAATGGCATGAATTCGAAGCAAAGCAAAAGAGGAAACAACTACAAAAGCAACAGCAACAGCAGCAACAGCAGCAGCAGCAGCAGCAACAACAACAATAAGTTTTGGGATTATTTTATGTTTCTTTCAAAAGAATTCTCAAAATGGACCATCAAGGGCAATTTAAGGGCAATTTTTAGAGTGGTCTATTATTGTTCATGTTTTTATTTTTAAATTCTTGCTCCCTAATTCATCCCTATTCTTTATAGGTACATTATTTTCATTTTATTAAACAAGTAATATTCAAAGTATAAATTCTGTACTTTAATAAATCATGAAATCTTTGCTTTTACTCTTAGCATGTTTATCATATTTTACTTTACTTATTGATGCAAAATCAACTAATCAACAATTTAAGCCAGATAATATCAAAATTGATAATATCTTTAGCAAATTAAAATCAAGTCAAAATGAATTACAAAGTATAAATAAACAGATGTCTATTCCTTATACTTTCAATCAATGTGTCAATGATTTAAATTTTATTTTCATCTCCTTATTGAATGATACATATAATAACATTAATGTGTATAAAAATTCAAAAATTGCAAAAAAGTCAAAAAATAGTAAGCAATCTACAAAATTCACATATTCAATGAGTCATTTCCTTGACCAAGTTTTTGATGTTTGTGCACCTGATACACATAATTTAACAAGTGAACATATCGAAAATGAATTGAATTCTAATAATTATCCATTATCTTGTTTTATTTATCTTGATGATAAAGATAGTCAAAAAAATGATAATTGTTTTAAAATCATGAAAGACATAGAAAAAAAATTAGATTTAGATAATAATGACAAAAGAAAGATTATGGTTCAAAAGAAAAATTCTGATGACAATACTAACGCTCATGCATTAATGAAAAGAAAGAAAAAGTATTATTATACTGAAACGGAATATTATACTGAAACTGAAACTGAAACTGAAACTGAATATGAAACCGAATATGAAACTAAAACCAAAACCAAAACAACTGTTTCGATATCAACTTCCCCTAAAACTATTTTTAAAGTTACACGAATGCCAACTACAATTCATGAACTAAGTGTTTCAACTCAAATAAATGAAGTTACTACAACAGTTAGAAAGTCTGAAAAATATACAGATACTGTAACTGAGACTAGCTTATTATTACAAAAAGCTACAATTACTGATATTTATATTGATCCAACTACAAAAACTAAAATTTTAGCTCGGAAAACAATAACTGAAGTTGAAACAACTACTGAATATGTTAAAAAAAAATTCCCATTTAAAATTATGAATATGATAACAAATTCAACAACAGATGATGATGAATATTTAGACTCCTTTACAACTAATTTAAATGATTCAATTGAAGCCAATTTTTTCAGACCAAAAAATTTCCTTCCTTATGGATCAAGTGTGAGCAGTGAAAGTACTGCTCCTGTTAAAACTAGAATTAGACATGCATTTAGAAGAATAAGAGCACCCCTAGGATCAGTTCAACCATCAACTACATTAAATCCATCAAAGTCCTCAAATTATTCTACTTTATCTATTTCATCGGCTTCCTCTCGTTCATCCAGTTCTCCAGATCCTGCGAATACTTCGACTGTATCTCCACCAACTGTCACAACTGCACCAACACTGACAAAGGATTCAAAGGTTAATATTAATATTAATCTTAAAAATGAAAACAGAGGTGCCATAAAAATTAATGAAGCAAATAAATTACAAACTGCTTCAATTACAACAACTATCACTGAAACAAAACTTAAAACATCGACTACCACAACTTCAGAAACAGTAAGTACAACTAAAACAAAAACAAAAACAAAAACTAAAACTAAAATAACTACCAGTACCAAAACTACCATTAAGACAACTAAAAAAAGCGATTACTCAGAAAGCACAACTCTTGAATGTAATACTGAAATTATTGAAGATAATGATGATGATTGTTATGGAGTTGATTCTGATGATAATTTTTATGGTGATTTAAACGGTTTTCAAATTTATGCTTTTGGTAATGGCGATAAAGCAATGGTTGATAATTTAATTAAAAATGATCAAGGTCAACCATTTTCCACAAGTAATCCTGCTGAAGTTTCTAGCTCTAACAGCTTTAATTCATCAAAAATAGGTACTGAATTTAAGCAATATCAAAATGTTACAAAGGTTTATGATAATACTGGTATCAAAAGTAACCGTGTTCAAGACTATATTTATACCATGTTTGCTGTTGTTTTAGTTGGTCTGATTGTTGTTTAATACTTGATGATATATAATCTATATAGATATTTATGTAAAATAATAGGAATGTTAACACAATAAAAATAACAAATGAAAATTTTGAAAAGCAAATTAAAAAAAAAAAATGAAAATTTTTTTTCAATTTTCAATTCATGAATTGAAATTTTCGAATTAATTCAATCGATGTTCAGGTTACAGTTTTTGTACTGCTTTTAACAATCCAACACTACTTAAATCAAATATGGCTACTATTGGTATTGCATTTGGTAACTCCACCACTTCCTTCGCAACCATCAAAGATGGTAAAGTTGATGTTATTGCTAATCCAGATGGTGAAAGATTTATTTCATCAGCATTATCATATGTTGATGGTGATGAATATCATGGACAACAAGCATTAGCACAAATTGTTAGAAACCCACGTAATACTATTGTCAACTTTAGAGATTTCATTGGTGTTCCATTCAGTGATATTGACTCACAATATTCTAAATATGCTGCACATCCAGTTGAACTAAATGGTAAAGTTGCATATGAAATTAATGGTAATAAATTAACAATCGAAGAAGTTGTTAAAAGACATTTAAAGCAAATTAAAAATGCAGCTGAAGACTATCTAGGTCAAAAAATTGAAAGTACTGTTATTTCAGTTCCTACTAACTTTACAGAAATTCAAAAGCAAGAGTTAATTAAAATTGCATCAAATGCGGGTTTAAAGGTTTCACAATTAATTAATGAACCAACATCTGCTTTATTAGCACATTTATCAAATAAGGAACAATTATTAGAAGATAAGATTTATGTTGTCGCCGACTTTGGTGGTGTTAGATCAGATGCTGCAATTATTTCAGTTAGAGGTGGTATTATGACTTTATTAGCAACTGAACATTCAAATACTTTAGGTGGTGTTGAATTAGATGAAACTTTAATTAATTTCTTTGCAACTGATTTTGAAAAGAAATTTAAAGCTGATGCAAAGAAAACTGAAAAATCATATTCTAAATTATCAGCTGCTTCTGTTATTACTAAGAAAACTTTATCAAATGTCCAAACTGCAAGTGTTTCAGTTGATTCATTAGCTGATGGTTATGATTATATGTCAACTATTAACAGATTAAGATTTGAATTAGTTGGTAGAAAAGTTTTCTCTGAAATGGTTGAATTTATTGAAAAAGTTACTAAAAAGGCAAATTTAGAAACTTTAGATATCGATTCAGTTTTATTAGTTGGTGGTACTTCTAATATTCCAAAAGTTGCATCCACTTTGTCATTAATTTTCCCAGAATCCACTGAAATTATTGCCCCATCATTAGATTCCAAGTTACCAAATCCAAATGAATTAAATTGTAGAGGTGCTGCAATTCAAGCTTCATTAATTGCTGGTTTCGATGACGATGAAATTAAAGAATCTTTAGAACCTATTGTTGTTAATACTGAACACCTTGCACAACCTATTGGTATCAAAAATATTGAAGATGGTTCATTCTTAACTATTTTACCAAGAGAAACTGCATATCCAATTAAGAAAGCTATCACAATTACAAGTACATCAGATAATGTTGAAATTGAGTTCTATGAAGGTAAACGTACAATTAAAGAAACTGTTGTTGAACCAGAACAATATTCAGACGAAGAAGAAGATAGTGAAGAAGAAGAACCAGAAGTTATTAGAGAAGTTGAATATGTTCCAGGTACTCTACTTGCTAAGATGTCACTAAATGGTGTTGGCGCAGGTAAATCAGTTGATGTTATTGTTCAAATTAATAAAGAAGGTAAAATGCATTTAACTGGTAGATCTGGTTCTATTGTTATCAAAGGTGAAGTTTCCCAAGCTTGAAGTAGTTAGTATTTAAACTTTTTTAAACTGAAAATTTTATAATTTTCATAATTTTCTTTATTTATTTTCTAAATTAGAATAAATCTTCTTATGTTAAGAATGTAGTTTTGAATATGTATCTACAAACTCCAGAGGTAAAAATTATTTGAGAATTGCGACAAAGTGCATGTTGTACTGAACCGAATTTATAGTCATGTTGTTCAACTACTAAATAACAGTAAACTCCGATTTCTACATTTTCAATAACTCCATAAATCCATTTTATACTATACTTGATTATATTCTTTATATGGAACTACCTACAAAGCTGTGTCTTTTTATTAAAACTTGGGTTCAGATATATTTCAAGTATTTTGCATTTCATAGTAAAATATTGAAAAAAAAGGTATTTTTAATTTTTCCAGTCCTAGAAATCACGTGATACAGCAATATAGTTGAAAACACAGTGCCCATTTTATCAATCAATTTTTAATTAATAGTTAATTATCTTCAAAACGGAAACTAATGCCAATAATAACGGATGCATTGTTACGGGACTCCGTTTTGTTCTATAAAAATACAATTATTTCCGAAACCTAGTCCGATTTCCCAGAAAACCTATCCCTGCAGCTTCTAGTTAATTAACTCAGCTGTGGTATATCTACTCGTCTTGATTATGCATCTAGTAAACAAACAATCTACAGTCTAGAACGAAAAACCAGCACAACACAGGGCATTAGCCAACTACAAAGCACAAACTAGGTTGTGTCTTGTTTTTAGCAACTTGTAAACTGTCAACCGTAAATTGTCAACTATAGTTTCCGAAGCATGAGAGCCTGCATTGATGGGGTTATCACCTGCCCAGTTTTTCATTTTTTATTTTTTATTTTTTTTAGTTTTGAAATATGAAAATGGCAGCTGAAAGCGACCTTCTCAAATCTCAAATCTCAAATCTCAAATCTCAAAAATATCATTGCAAGATACGCAGATAGACGGATTATAACACAGAGCACTACTATGGACGATGCTATCTTCAATCGGTTTCTGGATGGGGTGGCAGCACAAGAATCCGGCTTGACTACTGCAGCAGAATATATTTTTGATGGTTTACTCATAGATGCAAAAATATATTATAATGAAACAGGAGGGTACCATAATAAACATATCAATATATTGGAACAAATAGCTAAATTGAATATTGCTACAAAAGACTATACCAAAGCATTGGAAATATATGAAGAAATTCTAAAACTTGATCCAAAAAATATCAGAGTTTTAAATAAGCTTTTCTATTACTTTACTGACTTTATGCCCGATGAGAAAAGTGCACTAGTTTATTATGATAAGGCAACAGAAGTTATCGATTCATCGAGTATCTCACATCCTGATTATTTAGTGTATAAAGAATTTCAACCAAAAGGAGAAACCATTAAAAGAAAAAGAGGGTTGAGTAATTTGTTTGCTGATAACGATAATAGTAATAATGCTACTGACTTGGAAATACCAACAATTGACAGACAAAAAATGATGAGTCAATTGCCACTTGAAGTCTTATTTTTGATTTTTAAAAATTTAGATACTGATAGTTTGAGAAACTTACTGAATGTTTGTAAAGGTTGGAGATTAACAATCTTGGAGGCGCCACAATTGATCAGTTTATTTATGTTCCAAAATAAACTCACATTCAATTCGCTACAATCATACTTAAGACTATTTGACCAAAGAGTTTCCGTAAATGATATCGTATTGAATGAAGTAATGATTATGTTGGGTGACAAGAAAAAAGATGTTAAGCTTTTCAAATTGTTACTAGGTTCCGGTTTAAGAACTAAAAAGCTCACTTTTAATATATCAAGCGATTCAGTAACATCAGTTGTAAGACTGATTAAAAATTCCAATTCTTCCTTCTTCAAGGAACTTGAGCATTTATATTTAGTATCATATACAAGGGTTAATTTTTCTGCATTCTTTAGTTCATTTTTACCAAAAATTACAAATTTAAAATTGTTGATAATTAAAATGCAGTTATTTGATCATGTAAGGTATAAAGATCCAAGTTTAAAGTTTAAAGATAAGATAGTCTTTCCAAATTTGGAATATCTAGATATATCTGTCTCAGACAATCATCCATTTTCAATGAAAGACTTAGCTAAAAAGATCGAAGTTCCCAAATTATCTACTTTATATATAAAAACAGCAATAATTGAAGATATTACAGAAATTTTAAAATCTGCAACTGCAATCAAACATTTAGGAATAATGAATTCATCAATTACCAAATTTCTAATGAATTTTATATTGAAACAGGATGATGCTACTAAAAAATTGAAATTCCTTGAATCTTTAAAGTTTGAGAATTGCTTTTCTGTACCAAATGTTGTTGGTAACGGTATTGAATACGATATTCAAGAATTAAGAAATCTAAAAACATTAGTTTTCAATAAATGCAAATTAATAGTTAAAGATTTCCAGTTTTTTGCACGATCATGCCAATCATCTGTAACATCATTAAATTTAAGCCACGTCTCTCCTCATTTTGATTTTAGAACTTCAGTTAACCAAGTAAACAACTCAGAAAATCCATTTTTCAGTTTGAAAGAACTATTGATAGGATTTACCAAATTACAAAACTTAAGATTGATTGATAGATCAATTTCTGATGAAATATTTTCAACAACTTTAATTGAATTAGCGACGCTAAATGGAAAGAAGGACCTAAGAGCTTTAGAAATTGGCGGTTCAAATATAAAGGCTCAAGATTACATGATGCTATTGTTACTGTTAAAGGATAAATTTTCGATTGACACTTTAGTTTTATCTAGAATCGATGTTCAATTAAGGTCCTTCATCGATCAAGCAACACTGGACAAAACAGTGAAAAGAGTCGTTGAAAATCAAAACTACTTTAAGGCAGCTGATGTTGTTTCATTCCTTTCATATGATGATAATAGAAATTTCAATGATTTGTGACTCGCTTTCTCTCTATAATGCACCATATTTTTCTAATAATTCTTTACGCTTTGCTTCTCTAATCAATTCATCTTTTGATTCTTTTTCCTTTAATTTTAACATCGCAGTTGTAGGTGAAATTGATGTTGAATAATCTTTATCTGTGACCTTTTCATTATTTGTTTCATCATTATCCCATTTTTTCTTTTGGTTATATTGAACTGACCTTGTGAATTTCTTCATCTTTTCAAATTCAGCAGCTTCACCTGTCAAATAAGGTATAAACTGTCCACGTTCATTCAAAAAACCTTGTGATAAATCTTTGTAAACTCTGGATTTTGGATTATATCTTAATTCTTCACCCGTTTTGATAACTTCCAAATATCTTGGTTTTTCATCCAATGATCTAGTTATAACAGTTGAATCATTTGGATCTAGTGCTAGTGCATTCTCTTTCAAAATAGCTTTTACAATTGTCTCTGAATCTTTGGTGTCTTTGGCGTCTTTATTATTTTTCAAATATTCATCAACTACTTTTTGTTCCTTTTGTCTTAAATTATCCATAATTTCTGAATATTCTTCATTCATGTCAACACCACGCCATCTATCACGTTTAGTATCCCAATCATTTGTATCCTTTTTAACCAATATGACATTGCCACCTTTCTTTTTCTTGTTATTCTTATCATTGTTTCTGTAAATATATGAAACTGAATGGGGTTTTTCAAGACATTCAGTTTTGGAGTGCTTGCCACCGCAATTTTCACACCTTCCTTTCTTCTTCCACTCTCTGATTTTCTTTTTCATAGAACTCTTCATTTCCTCTTCAGTGACACCACCATCATCATCACCACCATTATGTTCTTCATCGTCCTCATCATTTTCATTATCGTCGATAACTTCAAATTCATCAACAATACCAGATCCGATTCTCGGTTCGTTATTTGGCCTAGTCTCATCATCTTGAGGGTTCAGCCTTTGATGCCTCAACCTATCAGTTGATTTATCTGCAATTTCACGATATAATTCATCATCAGTTTTACGTTTTCGACTTTTAGAATCAACTGACAATGCTTCATTATTATAATACCATGGAGTGCTTGAAATAAAATTTGGGATATAGTCATTAACTTTTCGTCCAGTAGCTGAATCAATGTATGTTTTTTTATTTGGCGGTCCCGATTTTTGATTATTCTGCTGCTTTCTTCCACTCATAATTGTGGTGTTTACTGCAGAAAGAAAAGAATATGATGTTTCTTTCGTTCTTTATCGTTCTTGTACAGTATTGTGGTTTTGCAGTTTTTCATATTGAGCGCACAGCCTTGGAATTTTTTTTAAAATTTTTATTCTTCACACTTTTTTTCCAATAACCAGAAACATATTAACTTTTTTTTCTTACAAGAGTTTGAACAACCTATTATCAACATGAAGACCAATGCTTTTGTGAGACAACTAGCATCCAATAAAAGGTCAGTTAGGGAAAATGCACTTGCGACGTTAAAGAAATTTTTATCATCCAAAGAAAAAGTAAAGAAAATAGATTCAAATGAATTCAGTAAATTATGGAAAGGTTTATTCTACACCATGTGGTTTTGTGACAGACCTAGACCACAGCAAAGATTAGCCAATGAATTAGCAGCATTATTTAGTGAATCTATTATTGAAGACCAATTTTGTAAATTTGTTGAATCGTTCTGGAAAATCATGGTTAATGAGTGGAGAGATTTAGATAAATGGAGAACAGATAAATTTTTAATGTTAATGAGATATGTTATTAGAGAATGTTTTGTCAGAATTAAGAATAATGATTGGAGTGAGGATAAAATTGAATCGTATTTTGCTTCTTTAAAGAACATTATCTTGAAAGATGACGTTAAAACTCCACGTGCAATCACATATCATATCATTGATGTTTGGGTAGATGAATTAGAACGTGTGATATTTGGAGAAGAAGAAGAAGAAGAAGAAGAGGAAGAAGAAGAAAAATCAGATTTAGATGGCAAAGAAAGCAAAGAACATAAGTACGCCAGAAAGATTGAAGAAAGAAAGAAACTCATTGAATCTGAAAACATTCCTTTTGATGCATTACTGGCACCAATGAAGGAGTTATCCAGTAAAGGTCATTTTGAACCTTTAGTGAAGAAGATAAGGATAGAAGTCTTAGATGATGAACGTCTTTTAGAATTAGGTATTGATACTAGTTTACCAGAAGATGTTGTCATTGCAGACGACAACGAAGATGCAGAAGAAAGTGATGAAGGCGAATACGAGGAAGAAGAAGAGTTCAAGGGTTTTAGTCTGTAGACCTGTAGATAGATAGTAGATACATAACACTGTTATAATAGCTATACAATAAACACACTAGACACATAAAGAAGCTGGTTAAAAACCATAAAAACAAGTACAAAACATGTATTGGCCGATCGACGCAGACCGCGAAAAATCTTGTTTTTTTCAGATACGTGGAAGAAATAATGGACATTTCACCATTTGATTTATCTACAAATGTGGTCTTTAAAGAGTTCTTCCCTAAATCAATTTATCAATAACCAATACATAATGGCTGACATAGAAAAGATCACCGATACTCCAGCTGAGTTCTTTAAGGATGGTGCACGTTTTGTACAAAAATGTACCAAACCTTCTCAAAAAGAATACTTACAATTACTTAGAGCTGTTGGTATGGGTTTCATCATGATGGGTGTTGTTGGTTACATCATCAAGTTAATTCATATCCCAATCAGATACTTAATTGTTTGATTTGATATTAAACATGCTTTTCTATTTCTATACTCTTTATAAATTATCTTTTGTATCTTTAACACTGAGTTCTATTCCATTTTATTATATCGTTATGTAGCATCATCGCTGAACTTGTAACATGAAATTTCATTTTTTTCATAGAGTTTTTGCACCATTTTTATATCTCTATTTTTATACTTTGTACCCTTTACCAGTGGCAAATAAGCCAATACATCCATTATAAGCAATGAGTTTTATTTCTTTGTTATCTCAAATCACGAAAGATAAGAAATCACAACCACAACCAATATCTCAACCAATAGCTTCTACAAAATCCACAACTAAACCAACAACAGCTAAACCACCAAAAGCTAAACTACCAACAACTAAACCATCAACAACCAAACCAGCACCAGAGAGACTATTATCTAAATCACCGTTGTATTCACATGACGAAGATCCTGCTGTACGTCGTTTAAAAGAAGCCAGACGTCTAGAACGTGAGAAATTGCAGGCTGCAAAAGGTATCAAGTCAAAATCAAAACAACCACAATCTAAATCAAAGGTACAATCATCAACATCCACATCATCTCGATCGTCAGATTCGAATATGAAAGCAAATATTAAACAAAGCTCAAATAATATACCTCCTTCATTGGTTAAATCAAGATTCAAGTTTAAACCTCAAAAGGGTTCTGGAATTTCAAGAAATTCATCACCATCAACAGCAACAACTATAAGATCATCATCAACCTCACCGGCACCGAAGTTATCATTTAAGGAACTAATGAAACAAGCAGAATCCATAGATAAAACCGCAATATTATCTTCCACAATACCTCTGAAAGCAGCTCCAAAACCTACAACTAAAGAACCAAGCAAAGCATACCAATCACTTCAAAAATCTCGTTTAAGAGAGGAACGATCTCCAATCAGTTTACCCAAGTCTAACAATCAAAGAAATATTGCCAAAACTCTGAATAATACTCCTAAAGGCCCCGCATCCACAAGAAAGCCAATACCTGTTCAATCTAGAAGGCCACCATCATTTGCAAAGCCTAATCCTGAATTGTTAAACAAATTAAAACAAAGAAAAGAATACACCTCACAATATAGCAGAAGACAAAATCGAGATTTGAAACACAGAAAAACAACATCGTCATTATATGAGAGAGACAGGAAGAAAGATGATTATGGTATTGATGCAGTCGAAGAAGAAGAAGAAGAAGAATTCGGATATAGTGATGAGTATGGATATGATTCATTAGATGATGGATTTATTGTTGATGATGAAGATGATATCTATAATCAAAGGAGTAGCAGAGAAAGACAATATAATGACATGAGATCACAAGGTTATAGTAAGGATGAAATTTGGGAAATCTTTAGCAGAGGTAAAAAGAGAAGTAGACAGCACTACAATGATTATGATTCTGATGATATGGAAGCTACCGGCACAGAAATTCTAGAAGATGAAGAAAGAACATTGAAACAAGCTAAACTGGATGATTTGCGAGAACAGAGGTTGCTTGAAAAGAAAGCTTTAGAGAAAAAAAAATTACTTCGTAGGTAGTAGCTACATTTTTGTCTTTTGTATTCTATAACATTGTACACAAGAACTAACTATTAATTACCATTAAGCATGATTTAACTAATCGCTATATTCAAACTCATAATTTTCATCGTCTTTTTCATAATTATCTTCTCTATCTTTTGTATCAAATTTACCATCTTTTTCCTTCAAATGAACCTCATTTTCGAAGTCAAAAAAGTCTTTATCAAGTTGTTCCAACCTAGCATCTGCAACATTTTCTTCAGCTGATCGTTCATCTTCAAGAGTAAAATCTGCTTTTTTATGTAAACCAACATTACTTTCAAATTCTGTGAAATCTTCATCAAGTTGAGCCAAACGATTATCATATGTGGCATCACCATCATCAGAGCTTTCTTTGTGATTATATTCTCTATCTTCAGGATTGTAAACGAACGCACCATTGTCTGTATCCATTAATTCACTACCAGCATCAAATATAGATGCAGTATCCTTTGTTTCATTGACTACAGACAAACCGTTCTTCTTCTTCCCCTTGCTTTTATTTTCTTTATAGTTATCAATTTGTTTAATACTAAAATTAATTTCATTTTGTTCCATATCGGACTCAAAATCACTTGCACTCAAATCTGGGTCATGTTCAATATATAAATTCGGATCTTTATCGTTGTAATTAAAATGGCTACGAGTTCTAGTTGATGCAGTTTGTACATTGGAGTTGTAGATAAATCCACCTGTTTCAATATCTGAATCTGAATTTGATGCATCGCTTTCAATAGCCTCACTTTCTTCATCTTTATCATTCATAACTTCACCATGTTCATAAATCAATCTTTTTCTGATATTTAGTTTTGTGAGTAAAATTCTCCAAGATCTAAGATTAATCAAATCATGTCTCATTCTTTCATCATTTTCTTCCACCTCTTTCAATCCAGAACAACATAATTCAACTGCATCTTTGAATTCAGCTAATGTAACAATACCTTGAATTTTAACATTTACATCTCTACGCGGTCCTTTGAAATCAAAACCAATTACTGCAGGTGCATATTCAATCTTCATTAACTTTGCCGCCTTTTCAGAAAATTTATCTTTGACATGAACACACCCATCAGGTATCATCCATGGCTCGTAAACATCAATATTCTTAAATGCATTTTTTGGTATGATACCATCAATTACTGGCGGTGATTTATACTTCTCAGTCTGAGATTCGGCATATAATCTAACATCATCCGTATCATCTTCATTATTATCTCTCTCATCATCAGATAGCTGAAACTCATCTTCAGTTCCTTTTCTTTTCCTATTATTTTTAGCTTTCAATTTTTCACGTATTTTTAATGGTCTTTCACCAATTTTCAAAACCCTACCTCTCATAAACCACCCTCTTGAACTTCTAACAACATGAACATTACTCCTTTTATAAACTGGCAAATAACCATTATCAACATTTTTTACTTTACCCTTAACTGCTAATCTACCACACGATATCTTTGGCATTAAAATTTCATTAAATTTTAGATCATTCTCTAAAACATAAATTGGGTGATTTTTGAAATCACTAAAGCTTGATGGCATACCTTCTTTTAAACTCAATTCCTCAAATTCAATTTGTTCAAACTTATCAACTTTATTTTCCTTCAGTCTTTTTGATGAGCATCCACCTTTCAGTAAATTTGCCCACCATTTTTCCCATGTCTGTTCTCTCGTTATACGCTTTTTTCTTACTTTTGCATTATATTCTTTGGCATAACGTCTCGTAATATCTCTGATACCACCAACCCTATCATACCCAATCACATACCATGCATTATTCCTTATACAATTCATAGGAGGTTCTAATTTGGACTTCCAATTGATGACTTCAATCGTCTTTTTAACAATTGGATCAATTGTGATATACTTTTTAGAATCTTTATCCCAGACTTCAACCCAAAATACGGGCCAAGATCCAAAATTTTCTGAAAAATCACTGTCTTTTTCTGCTTGTGTTTTGATTGCCTTATTAGTGTAAGATTTTTTTGATCTTAGCATAGCAACTAAATCCGTAGATTTAGTACTTGGTTTAGAGCTTGATTTACTTAATTTTTTAGTAGTTTTATCATCGTTATCAATTGTCGATACGGCATCACATTTCTTCATATTCGTAAAATCAGGTGGCTGAAGTGAGAAAACCAATCTTGCAGGTAAATTAATTGATCTCAATAATGCAACAAAACCTTGTGCGGCAATATCTCTTGAACCATAATGTGTTAAAATTGAATTCATAAATTTTTGTCGATCCATATGTTGTTTTTTTGGTTTGATCATTGAACTTGGATATTTTAATTCGTTCCAAGTTTTCTTGTATATTACTGGGGCTTTCAAGTCAATTCTCCAAGCTTTCGACCAATATTCCATTAGATGTCGTAGTAAATCAAGTAATTTTCTAGTTTTTGATTGCACTGTTGCATTTGATTTTGATCTGTGATTCAAATACTGAGTCAGCTCATTTTTCAAGGAACTTGGCATTTGCCTCTGGATTTTCATCAAAAATTTTGGATCCGTCAACCAAGTGTTTCGTGAAACGCCATGTGCTATCATTGCAAATAAATACATTAAATGTAATGTTCTTCTAAACTTACGCTCTTCACTATCAACAGTATGTGATTTTTTTGCCTTTTTAACATCCCTATGCTGTTTGATTGTGATGTTCAAATTTTGATTATCATCATCAGTGTCAATAAAAGAAGTTCCGTCTAAATCTACATCTTCAAACGCGTCAGAATCTATATCTTCATCAGATTCTTCAACGTCTTGTGCCTCACAATTATCAGTGAGATCAATAGAACTATTCTTTATTGGTTCAGCAAGCGATTTTTCTATAGTATCGCCACTTCGCCCTTTGATAATACTATCATCATCCTCATCCTCCTCATCAATATGAATGATGTACCTTTCCTGTTCATCGTCATCAGGTTTTTTGATAGTTGGTCTTTTCCTCAATTCTCGTATTCTCTGAACAGGCGTTAGTAAAACCTTCTTCGGAGGATCATCCTTCACATCATTATTCAGTGTATTAAACTTATTTTCAGTTACGTTATCTGTTTTCTGTTTACGTCTTTTTAAAGGTCTATCTCTATCTCCGTTTTGCTTATTTGTCCTCTTTTCCTCACGCAGAGCAGATTTCAACATCTCTTTATATTCAGCAGATATGTTTGTCATGATTGTGATATCTCTTTGTGTATATCATTTATCGATTTATTTGCTTAATGGGGAGTTGTCAGTTTTACAAAAGAACTATTATTATTAACATGGAATTGATTTGCCTTTAATGAATTTTTTATAATACTCGCTTCAACCTTTAGCTGAGTGGAGTATATAGGAAACGGTGATAAACTAAAGAAGATAGGCATAACAATTCAATTTCGAATAAGTTAGTTTCAAATATGGCTTAGTTTTAATCCATTCTATTGCTTTGTTATCATTCTTGAAGTGTTTCAAGCATAAGAAAAGAAACAACATCTTATTGTCATCTTAGTGACATGAGAATTCCAAAGATGCTCTCGTCGAGAAGAAAACAAAAACGAAATATCATTGTGCTCCATTTTTATTATTTAGTATGTATCGTTTTTCATTGGTAGTGGAGCTGCAATAACTTCACCAACGACTCCCAAATGTCCCTCATTAAAAATAACAGACCACTTCGAAATAGTCTGAATTGCATGATTCTTCATAGCCGACAACAACCTTACTCAAAGTCACAGATAATAATTAAATATAAATATGAAAATCGAAATTACCGATTTAACATTCGAAAGTTTTCGACTTCAATAGTAGTTAACAATTCAATATATGATATAAAAGAACAAATAAAAACCATTTCTAACCAAGAAGACATACCAAAATGGTTCAAAAAGCTGAGAATGAAACAAGCAAAACTACCATTTCATCCAATTTTTCAAACATTAACAAAAAATAATAATTCAACAAAAGATATTGAAATACTATCAAATTTGCAACATTTTTTGTCATTTTTAGTAATACCCACAGAAAAGCAAATAGAAAAATCAACTGATGACACTATGAAAACTCTCAAAAATCCCAATTCAATTGAATCATCAATCATATATATAGTTCATTCGATTATTGAATCATCATTCTCTAAATATTCAAACCCAATTATTGATTCATGCATAGACAGTAGCATACAGAAATATGATTTGAAACCTAGTGAGTTACTTATAGGTAAAGAAATTTTGAATGATATAGTACTTGATAAAGAGATATTGAATAATCCCAAATTTCAACTATGTGTCCAGATTTTAAAAAATAGACTAATTGAAGATTTGGGTTGGAGCTCAAAGATTGAATGTAGAGATGATAATTTGATTATTTGGATAAATTCATTATTTGAAAGTTCGAACTCAAAATGTTTAATTAGTTTGACAAAGAGCAAGTTTATACCTGATATTATTCTTTACGATTTTTTATTGAGGAAACCTGAGAATGAATTGGAGTTCAAATATTTTTTAGAATTTTATAAAAATAACTCAACACCTTTGAATTTGATAGATCAAGAAAAGCTGTATTATTTGAAACAAATAAACAACAACAATTTCAGTAGAGATTTGATCATACCATTATTATTTAATAACTTCTTCAAATCTTCAATTAGGTCAAATTTAGAAAAATTGCCAATTCTAATTGACTTATTTCTTAATGAAAATAACATATCATCATTCAATTCATTAGAACAAATCAGCGAAATGATATGGTTTTTGTCATTTGATAATTCAGGCGAACACTTTAATAAGCCTTCAAGATACTATAATATTTCGCAATCTAAATTGATCAAAATAATTAATACAATGATTGAAAAAAACAAATCACTAGAAATTGATATAACTACAATGCTTGGCGTATCCAATTTAACATATTTCAAAGATTTTAGGAAAGCCTTTGGGTTGTTTAAAAATGCCAAGAATAAATTCAATGATAATAAAGTTAATTTTGATAATGATTTGAAAGTTGATTACAATATCAAGTTCTTATGCAATTCTATATTGTTATTATCAATTAATCCAAAAAATAAAGAGATGATAACACAGGATTTGAATAATATATTTACCAAAATTGAGCCCAAGATCTTACTTAGATATCCCGAAATTTGGAATTTTGTGATTATAAAATTGAATTTACATAATTTACTGAATGAACAAATTATAAGTAATTTAATTCAAGAATATTTGAAAATTCATAAAATATTAGATCTAAATAATTATTTTATTCTAGATGTGATTATTAATAAGACTGAAAAAATTACAACTTTAATATCAATTGTGGAAAATCTAAAAATTGAAAACTTTGATGATAATAATATATCACATTTAATTTCAAAGTTTTACAAATTTGCTAAAAATAGTTCAGCATTTGATCTAAAAACATATGATTGTTTAAACATTGCAAGAAATTTATACAATAATCAAAACGATTTTAAATCAACAAGATTGAATTCATCATATTTGTTAGGTGAATCAATTTTCTCTCCTGAGGATACATTCAAAAGGTACAATTCAATAAATAAGTATTTTAAGACAACACAACTAACTGTCTCGTCATTATTTTTGAGTGTTTATAAATTGAACGAAAAGGGAATAAAGAACATAAAATGGGACGGTTTAGAGCCAATTGATTTTTCAATCAATGAGTTTAATAAGTATATCTCAAAATCATTTGGTGATTCATTATTATATCCAAATGACAACTTATTGAAAATGTATATAAAGGTTTTGAGAATTTTTGGAAAAGACAAAGAATTAGAAGAGTTAATTTTCAAACTGGTTGATTTGAAATATCCATTGGGACAAAATTTATTTAATTCATACCTTGAATGTTTCAATTCTTATGATAAAGATGAATTACTCAGATGCTTGAATGAGTATGATTTACAATTCAAAAAGTTAACGGCTTGTAAAAGCGAATTTGAATTATCGAAAGTTAAGGAAAGATTACCTGTTGTTAAAGGTAATGGTAAATTTGATAAATTCATCGGTAAATTAAATATAAACTGGTCAATTATACGTCGTTGGCATTGGCCGGGCAGAAATTATCAAATATAAATTATAGAATGAAAATAATTCGTGTAAATAGTATAATATAATAGAAAATTTTATATAGTATTCTCAAATAAATAATGAATATCATCTACCACTGCCTAATCTTCTGCCTTCGCCTTTAAATCCACTCTTCTTTTCTTCTTTCTTTTTAGTGACAACAAATCCTTTCCTCCGATAAATTGAATTTTCATAATCAACACCTGTAATTTTACTGATAATATTCTTCAACCATTCAGGAGCTTCTAAAACTCCAATTGAATAAAACCATGTATTGCCTGTATTGATAGTACCCAATCTTTTATCATTATTTCCATAAGCATTTGGTTCTTTTCCAGTAATTAAGGACACAAGAGGACCAAAAGATTTTGTTTCCAAACAATTATAAACATATGCTGCACCAAAACCTATTAAAGCAAGTAAGAAACTATAATACCCATCTACCAATAATCTAAAACCTAAAGAAACGGCTGGCAATAAAGAAGCTTTGATTGGCATGAAGTAGAAATTGACTTGTTGGTAATAATTATGAACAGACCAAGTAAATGTTAATGCAGATAATAGTGCAGGACTAAATGAATACAATTGTGGCATTATTAACCAACTAACAAATAGAATAGTTGGCAAAACAATCATAAAATAATAAATAAAATCAGGTAAATTTTTTTTGAATTTGACTTCTTCAATACCTTTACTGAAGTTGTAAGTCATATATATTTCCATCATTCCTTGCATAGCTTGAGGATTTGGGATTAGAAATCCAGTTAACAATCTATAAAGTTCAAACTTACCGAAGACCAATGGAAAGTAACATGTGAAAGATGAAATCGATATGATACCCAATGAATTCAGTCCACCCATCACTAAGGATGTTAATGTGATTGTTCTCGTAACTATAGGAATGGATGCTACAAATTGACCTAATTCAGACATCGTTGTATGCTATTATTAGGGATAACCGGAGAAAAAGTCAGGTGTCAGTTGCTTGGAGAAACAGTTGTCAAAAGATTAGTATCTTCTCGGTTGATCATCTTGCTCTTTTTTTTTAGCCAGCTGCCAACTATTTTGAGCCATGAACAGTGAAAAACCTTCAAAGATGCTGAGAATCACCAAATTAGTGTTTTTGGGAGTATTATTGTTGATATATCTCCTTTGGCCATCATCAGAATCAACATCGACAAGAACAAAGTCTTCTCTATCATCAAAATCAACTTCTCCACTTTGGTTTAAAGGTCTCAAATCACCTCAATGTGAAGAGTACACATCTTATGCTACGAGGCACCACCCTCCATCTTCTAATGGTCCCCTTCAATTACCATTTATGAGGCCACCACAGTCGTGCCGTACTTTTAAATCTCAACCAATTGATGATTTGATTGCTCAATATAAGAATAAACTGAAAGATGCTGATTTATTCAGAATATTCGAAAACGCTCTACCCAATACATTAGATACCACAATTCTATGGTTTGATTCAAATCCATCAGATCCACGTACTTTTATATCTACAGGTGATATTCATGCGGAATGGTTACGAGATTCTGCACGTCAATTATCTGTTTATCAACGATTCATATCACAAGATGAATCATTAAGATTACTCATCAAAGGTGCCATACTACAACAGGCAGAATACATTACAATATCACCCTATTGTAATGCATTTCAACCTCCTTTAAGGTCCAAAGTATCAAGAAAACCTTCTACTGTTGACAAAGTTCACCCTATTCCAAACTGGAAGAACGTTTTTGAATGTAAATGGGAATTGGATTCATTAGCTTCATTTCTTACATTAACTAATGAATATATTGAAAATTCAAATGATTCAGAGTTATTTGACAGAGTGGAATTTCTTGATGCACTAATTGTAATTGAAAAAATTTTGCAAAGACAATCTATTGCTACATATGATAAAAAAGGAAATTTGAATTCATTCAATTATTCATTTAGAAGAAACACCGATATAGGTTCTGAAACTTTACCATTACAAGGTACAGGTAACCCTGCCAATTCTATTGGGCTGATAAGATCAGCTTTTAGACCATCAGATGACGCTTGTATTTATCCATTTTTGATTCCATCCAACATTCATTTATTAGTAGAGTTAAAAAAGATTATACCAAGGTTAATTGAATATAATGATCCACTGATAATAAATGAAAAATTGTCAACCAAGTTTACTCATTATGCTAAAAATATTGAAGAGGCACTTATAAATTATGCAATTGTTAAACATCCAGTGTATGGCGAGGTTTATGCTTATGAAATAGATGGTTTTGGAAGCTATAATATAATGGATGATGCAAACATACCATCATTGTTATCATTGCCAGATTTAGGATATGGCTCGGTTAATGATAAAATCTACCAAAATACTAGAGCGATGATACTATCAAAATCAGGTAACCCATACTTTCTAAGTGGAAAATATTTGAAAGGTATTGGTGGTCCTCATGTTGGATTGAATCATGCTTGGCCAATGAGCTTACTAATGCAAATAAGAACCAGTAATGATGACGCAGAAATTATGGAATTATTGAATATGGTGAAGCAAACAACTGGAGGTTTAGGATTAATGCATGAAGGTGTCCATATTAATAGTAAAGGAGGAAATATTTATACTAGACCTTGGTTTAGTTGGTGTAATTCAGAGTTTGGTAAGACAATTTTGGATTTAGCCGAAAGAAAACCGTACTTACTATTTAAAGATTAAGGAAAAGTGAATGTAGAGAATACCATTTCAAAAGAAGAAAATAATAATAAAATGAATTGGCGTTGATGTTGATTTATTGTAATTTATTGTTTGGTAGTTTTTTTGTTAAAAATTTCAAGAGTAGTTTTCTACAAAAATAAATAGTCAAAATAAAATGTGACTGTTTGAACTAAGTGAACAGAAACTATTTTTTTTATCTTTCATTGATTAAATCAGACTCACAACCTTGAAGTATAGTAAAAAAACAGATTCATATACCCTGCCGTCGTATGGCGAACTAATTTGTGAGCGAGTACAAGAATTTATCAACATGAATTTCACCTCTTCAGATTTCAGAGCATAAACGTGTTCTTTCTTTGAAATCAGTACACTCTAAATACATTCTTCTACCAAATCAATATGTCATTCAAGAAAGTTTCATTATACTCCGTACCTGCATTAAGAGCTGAGTCAGACGAACATTTATCAGAAGTATTTGAATTTTTAGGATTTAAAGAATCGTTCACATATATTGATACTAAATTAGTTTTAGGTTATTCATCAGTTATACTTTCCGGTTTAATGTATTATCTTGAAAAAAAATATAAAAATGATTTCACAAACTACGAATACGTTAAATATTTACAAATTTTAGTTGCTGGAGTTTTCATTATACAATTTATTTTATTCTTGTTTAGTAAATTTGTTGAAAAAAATACAAAATACAAGGGTTGCAATTCCAAAACCGGTAAAGCAATTACTGTCTCAACATCCACAAAATCGAAATATGATCCAAATTATCAGCTTGTTATTAGTGTTGATAATATCGAAAACAAAATCTCAATTCCATTTAATGAATTCTTTTTTGATGACGGATTTTTGAACTTCAATGAATTTAAAAACAAAATAGCTAAATTCTTTAAAACTATTGATAAATCTAAATAAGTCCTGTGTATTTTAAACTTCATCCATGCCGCTGTACCATCTACAGAATCTCTGTAAACAATAAGGTAATACTCGATATACTGGTAAAAATCTACCATATAATGGATACGAAAAATTACCAGATTCTTTCAACTTTACAATTTCAGTTATTTTTCCAGCCAGCTTGGAAATGTCAATAACTGGTGCCAAAAAACTGTTGACTTTAACATCATCAAACATTTTCGAATTTAACTGTCCTGGTAAAACCATCGTGAATATTGAGTTTGGTTTTTCTTCTTTTAATGAATCTGTCATGGATAACAAACCATTTTTGGTTCCTGAATAAATTCCTAATGCCTTTGGTCCCACAAAACCAAGTATTGATCCAACCACTATTATATGTCCGTCTCTTAATGACAAATATTTCTTGATTAGCAAAATGTCTGAAATCCAGTTTACGTTTATAATCTTTAAAATCTCAGAGTGTGTTAGATTTTCAAGTGATTTTGGTTGTCTCATACCTGCATTACATATTATTACATCAATTTCTTCATAATTAATACTTAAATCATAAATACTTTGATCAAGATTAAAATTTATGAACTGAATTTTAGGATATTTCTCAAATTCTTTCCTCTTATTCATATCAATAACAATAATTTTCTCAATGCTATCATCATGTGCCATTTTTAAAACAGTTTCAAACCCCAATCCATCACCACCACCAGTAATTAGTACAACCTTACTTTTCAGTTTTGGATTTCCAATTTTGTAATTCAAATTAAATCCTCTAAGTATCCAAAGAGTGACAATAACTAAAACATTTTTGAATATTAAAAATTTGAAAATTTTAAAGTATGACAGAAGAATAGAGCATATTGGATTGAAAATTGTAAGTAGCAATAGATAAACTATAGTATCTATATTTATACCCATTGGCACAACTAATTTTGAGGGTATTATATATCGAAGTTGGTTCATTACAAATGTAAGAGTATCAAAGGAAATGTCAGAATTTTCACCAAAGTTCATTGTCCTTCGTATATGAAAAATCTGTTAGACGCACACTACGTAATCTGATATAAAAAAACTTCAAGAATAGAATGATTTACATATTTTAACTGATATACAATTGTGTATCAATTCTGACAATTCACATAGTAATATTAAAATCAACGCTAACTACTTAAACTGTAATACACTTATTTTCCTTTATCAACACTTTTGTTGATGAAAACACCATCCAATTTTGAGTTATGTACATTATTTGGCACAAATTTACGAATCATACGGATTTCATCAGATGCATAACCAGGTATACGAATATTCCAATTTCTTTCAAGATGTAATTGAACATCACGAACATCCAAATTATCTGAATGTCTGTGTCTTGCTAGTTTACTCGCAAACGATGTGACTGATGTCACAAACTCATCTGCTAAATCGAGTAGCAATTCTTCAACATCACCATCAATATTAATATCTACTTCACCTTCTTCTATTGCAATTGATGACACTAGTTCTTTTAACTTTCTTTTGTTTAAAACTCTTTCACCTTCAATTTCAAATTGCTGTGGCTTGATCATAACTGGGTTTGTTAGAGATGGGGCATTGATTGCACTGCCATTCAAAATACTTGGCCTATTATTGATTTTAACATTTGCTGGGTTTTGAACTTTGACGTTTAAATCATCAGGAATATTCAAATTTTGGAATTTTGCACGTTGTTGCTGTTCACCAACAACATCTGAACTTAAAGTTTGATTATTAATGTTTGGTCTTTTATTGTTATTACCAAGTGTTTCAAGATCGGTTGCACTTGCAGAACGTTTTGCCAAGTCGGCCTTTGATAATTGCTTTTTTATAACCGATTTCTTATTGACATCTTTAACATTCATTGGAGTGCCACTAGATGATGCCCCCATATTGTTCATTTTCATATTAGGAACACTAGCTACTGATGCGAGAGGAGAACCATCAGTCACACTTGCATTCATGTAATTCATGTTGTTCATAGGGATAGAAGTGTTCCCTTGCATTTGCCCCATTTGAGATGTTGCTGATTGTGAATTCTGTTGCATTTGCGGAGTGATTGGCCTATTTTGTTGATTGGCTTGTTGTTGAGCTGCTTTCATCTGTATAGCAAGATGATGGGTGAGTTTCTTACAGTTTTCCAATCTGGTATTAATTTCATGTTCCTTCTCTTCAAGACTCTTTCTTGTGGCGTCATCTAAGTTAGGCTCAGCTAATCTTCTCTTTAAAAGGAGTTGATTCTTTTTGAATTGTTCAGACATATGTGTTATTTGTTGGTATTTGGACAATAATTGTTGTCTTCTAACTTGTAACTGTTGATTTGGTGACAATGAAACAACTGATGAATCATATTGTACTGGTTGTTGTTGAGGTGTACTAGAGTTTGTCGTTGGCATAGTATTATTGCTTGAATCCAATGCATTAATTTGTTGAGATAATGTTCTTCCTTCTTGTGATAACGGTGTACTTAATGGTGCAGGTGACGCAGAAGTCATATTAGCTAAGTTATTACTACTATTATTGCTATTGTTGATCGTTGTAAGATTACCTGGTTGCATTGGAGCAGGTTGTACTAAAGGCACTTGTGGTTGCATTACATTTGATGGTGTCATATTTGCTTGTGATTGTCCATCTTGTGCTGGGCTTTGCCTTTGCTGTTGTTGTTGCTGCAGTAATTTCTGTCTTTTTGAGTAAGACACTAGCATTGCTTTAATTCTTTCAGCTTTAACTAAGTGTGCTCTACCTTCAGGTGTATCAACACCAGCCCTATCAGCGGCTTCCTTTTCTTGACTATACTGACGAAGAAATTGACGTGCTTGTTGATGTATTGCTGGAAAGTTCATTCTATTCTGTTGTTGTTGTCCACCAGGTGGTTGTTGGGATAATTGTGGAGATTCAGTTTGTGAAACACTTTGTGGAACGCTTGATTGTCCATGTTGCCCTTGTTGGTCTCCCTCTTGGTCGCCTTGTTGGTTCTGCATGGTTTGTAGGTGTATTTAATAGTAGGTTGGAAGAGTCAATCAGTTTTCAACCCAATCACCAGTTTTTAGGTTAGATAAAAGCTCGAAAAGTGAAAAAAACAGAAAAAGAAAAATGTAGGGACATGAGACATGAAACTTCAACTTTTGTTACGTAAGAAAAGGCCAGATGTTAAGATATCGTGAGATGTTATCAGTTGTTCATCTTTTTCTTCCAACAAACCATGTTAGATCTAAACAAATCACCCAAATTAAGTGCATTAGGCCATGAGCAAAGGAAAATGCTTTCTCAAGTTGACAACTATGCATTAGATTACAATATTTTTGTTTTCAAAGGTATGAAAGATATGATTGATAACAACGATGAAAAGTTAGTCTCAATTATAAATACATTGTTCACTACTATACCAAAAGAATATTCAGAAATTATTTACAATCCAATTGACAGAGATTCAGGTAAATTAGTTTCTTCAACAACTTCTAAAATCCAAAATAGACTATTGAGTTTGCTTATAGAGGAGAGACACAAACGTGATATTGAAGTTTTAAATAAACAATTCGAAAACAAGATAAATTATGTTGAATTAGAAGATCCATTTAAATACGAAATCAAATCAGCTTATTTTAAAGCCTTTGAGGAAGGAAAAGCTGATTATGTAGATCAATTTAATAAGCTAGCGTTACTACAATCTCTAGAGTATGATTTTGAACATGAAATAAATGCTGATTCTGATTATCAATGTGATAATGATTTAGTTGATCATTTCTGTGATGAGAATATGATCAGATTCAAGCTCGATGATTTTGAGAAGGAAGATGATGTTTTAGGTAAGGAAATCGTTAGATTTATTTTACCACTAGCATCTCAAGTTCTTTTGTCTGATGATAATGATGATAAATAATTGAATTATTTCATTATTAGTTATTATACATTATTTTTATATATATATATATATATATATATATACATATTACAGTTTATATTATATTCATTTGATTAGAATTTCGTTTATTAGACTTTCATTTTTTTAATCTTGAAAATAATTTGCCTTTTAAACTCTGCATTGCCTTGGATTTCTTGCGCTTTTATAATAGCAGTACCAGGCATATCGTTGACTAATTTTATATTATTACCAGTAATACATCCAATCAATTCACTTTTCATTTTATGACTATCATATAATGATCTAATTTCAATTATTTGTTTATTCACTGTTATTAAAGTTTTATCTTCACAATCAAATGTCGCATTTTCACATTTCATTCCAAACCAAATAATTTCTTCACTTGATTGAATATATTTACTTTTGACGTTTTTCATTCTGACGCAAAATCTTGAATAAACAACTAAAATTTCAGATAATTTTTCCAATTCGTTCGGAAATGGAAAAATTGCAATTGGAGTTTCATTCTTTACAATATCTTTGACTTCTAGTGTACTCAATGACGTAGCTCTAATATTTGATAATTTGGATAAACTCCATGATGCACAATTGTCAACTACACTACCAACAGCAAAATTATTTGCATAAACAGTTTGTAACTTGAGGATGTTGTTTGGCGTTTTAAAAGCTTGCCAATTGAATTTCCAGTTTTTGGATCGTCTCAATTCTGTGTGATTAACTAATTTACCATTCCATGCAAATAAATACGGTGATCCATTATTTGAATTTGAGATGGAACTTTGATATCCAATAGTAAAATCTGATATATATCTTTTATTTTCATCAAATACATTAACATCACATGGGGGTAATTCAAACTTATAAACACTGAAAAGTTTATCAATTGAAACCTTATATAATGATTCATTTGAAATAAAAATTAAGATTTCATTATGCAAGATTTGAAGCTTTTTTATATGTGTTAAATGATGAACTTTACGGAAACTGCTAGAATTATTACATTTTCCAAAGAAAATACCAAAGGAGGTACCAACAGCACAATATTTTTCGTTCTTTAAATTAACTTTCATATAAAATGTGTCACAACTTAAAACATCAGTAAGTGTAGGTTCAAAAACTTTTATATCATCAAACTCATCATTTTTATTAACATTTTGTTGTAAAACATCACATTCTAATGGTATATTAGTTATATTAAATGGTCTATAATCTTCAATTTTAGCAATAAATGAGTTAGAATTTAAAAATCTCAAACGGATTTTAGAGTTGATTAAAAATGAGCCCCAAAACTTAGCTTGCAATTCTGTAATATCTTTTAGATATCTATCCAAAATTGCAATTGTTCTATCATTTATTTTCCTTAACGTATAGTAATTTCTGCTTCCAATATCTTTTATGGCAACAATTTTGTAATTTCCATCAATAAAGGTTTCATACTGTAAATATTGAATTGGAATTGGAGATTTCATTAAGAAATATTCATCTTTTTTAATTAAACTCATTGCATTGGATTTAACACCAAATATTGTTAAATAATTATCAAATGTTGCAACAACACAAGCAGACCAATTTATATTATTTTTAATTTCTAGTTTCATTGGTTCTTTGGAAGTTCTGTTTTCATTGAACATATCAACCATTTGAAACTTGGAATAATCAATTTCTGAGTTGAATGATAGTTTTTCATTAAAATTTATCTTTTTTTGTAGATCAGATGTTGAATTACTAATATTATTGATTTGTTTGACAATTGTTTCCAAGCTTTCAGAAAGATCACAATTTTTTACATTATTCACCTCTTTATAAGTTGTTTTCAATTTACTGAATAGCAATGCAATAGATGTGAAAAGTTTAATAAAATAAGAATTAAATAGTTCAATCGGTGAAACTGCATCTCTATTAGTTTGATTTTCTAAATCTTTTTTTGCTATCCCAACAATCAACTCTTTTATATCGGCGTTACTTGAAAATTTTGATAAAAACACAACAGAGCCGGAGATGTGACGATATTGTGAACCTAACTGTTTGAACCAATTATTCAAACATTTTAAAACTTTTGTATCATTAACAAAAAAATGATTATCAAATAAAGGCTTCAATTTCTTAATCAATAATTTATCTAGGTAATAATAAAAATCCGTTAGGACTTCAAATGTTTTATCATAGTCAACCGCTGACAAAACTCCCGTGTCTCTTAATTCTGATCCATAGATAAAAATCAATCTATGTAAATTGAATCGTATTTTTTTTAAATTGTTGAAAACTTCAAATATAAGTGACTGAATATCAAATTCAAACTTATTCCAATCTTTATAAACTTTACCTTCTTCAGGTGACAAATTCCAGAATTCATTGTAACCTTGATTTTTAAAAGAGGCCATATTATGTTCATTTGATTCAGGTCTAGAATATAATATGAATTTCATATCAGAAGGTAAATCATCATTACTCACAATTGATCTTCTTGGTGACTGTAAAGATGACTGAGAATTGGTTTTTGCATGCAATGATGGATGTTCAAATATATTAAAATTTGAATTTGAACTGGTTCCCGGAAATCCAGAAGACTCAGTTGGTGATAGCATTGGCTGTTTGAAAAAAGTAGAATGTGTGTCATCCATATAAGAAGTGTCGAAATCGTATTGATTAGAAAAAAAATTGTCTTGAGGTGAAGCAAGTGTCGGACTTTTATTATATTCAGATGTATAGCTTTTATTTTCAACATTATTCAAACGGTTTTTGGAAAATCTCCTAGTTGGTGGTGTTTTAGTGTTTGATTTAGGTGATGATGATACCGAAGAAGATGAAAAAAATCTTGAGCTGCTTGTTGGCTTCAAAGAAAGATCTGGCACAATAGTATTTGCAGCTGAATTAAAGGATACATCTGTACTATCATCGTAAGATGGAATCACAATTGAAGAAGATGAACTTGGAAATCTTCTATGGTTAGAAAATGGGCTACGTAAAGATGGTTTATCAGAAATTGAAGATCTTGGTGTAGAATTCGAATGCAATAGTTCAAAGTATTTAGAGTTTCTAAACGTATTAGGGTTTTCCGTTGGGTCAGCCGACTTATGCATAGTTTGCAGGCTTTAAAGACAAATGACTAACTCCAGGAAAACAAATACAAATGGTCAAGTGAATGATAAACTTGAAGCAATCTGTTTTGAAATGAACACCGCAAAAAACATGCATCTCGCAGATCGGCCATCCCAATGGGGAATATTAACCCTGAAGATCATAGTTAACACTACACAATTAGAAGTCAACCATATTAATTGTTTAGATACAGTGGGGATGAATATCAGATACTACCTTCTACTATTAATTGTTAGATATCTCAATTTTGTCAGAGATGTTCAGGTTACCATGGCAATGTTTACAATAATTACTACTCATGGAAACCTGATTTATACTGATTTATAAATCTTGATACTAATTGGATGGGAGCCTAGGATAGCACTGCCGATAAAGCTCGTTGGATTCAATATACTTCTCTATGTTCATGTGAACGCAGTTTTGGTCAGTACCATGTTTGGACAGGAAGAAACACTACACTAGCTGGAAAACCTCATACATTGAAGAGTAATCGTACTGATTTCGCAGACTGAGGATTTTTTTGAGCAAAGTTTTTGCCGGTCCGGGGTGGGCCCCAGATATTTGATGGGAATTTTTTTGGCCAGACAAGACCCAATAGTTTCATGGGACGATTTCTGGTTGTGTTGGAGCTGTGATTTTAACGGGGGGTTTTGGTTTATTGGGTCCCAGCCGGGGGCCCAAGTTCTGGTCGAACACAGTACTACCTCACTAAGGAGTCAAAGATAATTTGAGGCGAAGAAAAAACAATAAACAGTAATGAAAAAAAAAAACAATCAAACAATGAAAAAGAAAGAAAATTTTTTTTTTTCATTTTTTTCACCACAACAGAGTTTGCCTATAAATACTGACAAATTTCCTCCACTTGCAAAATCATTTGACAATTTTATGTCTTTTCTTTTGCTGGGTTTAGTGGTGGCTTTCTAACCTTTCACCTCTTGGGCCCCTTCTTTTCGTTTTATAACAAACACATTTTCTCTTTCTCCCCCTTTTTTACAATGTCTTTATTAAACACCGCAAATGCCACTGCTTATTTAAAAGAATATGCATCTAAGGATGGTTTATCTGTCTCTGAATTAATGGACTCAAGAGTCAATGGTGGTTTAACCTATAACGATTTCCTTGTCTTACCAGGTAAAATCGATTTCCCATCTTCTGAAGTCTCCTTAGATTCAAAATTAACTAAAAGAATCACTTTAAGAGCTCCATTCGTTTCATCTCCTATGGATACCGTTACTGAATCAGCAATGGCTATTCATATGGCATTACTAGGTGGTATTGGTATCATTCACCACAACTGTACTGGTGAAGAACAAGCTGCTATGGTCAAAAAGGTCAAGAAATACGAAAATGGTTTTATTAACGATCCAATTGTTATTTCTCCATCTACAACCGTCGGTGAAGTTAAACATATGGGCCAAACTTTAGGTTTCACCTCTTTTCCAGTTACTGGTATGTATCACGTTAATAGGAATAACTGTCAATTGTTTTCTAACCAACTTCCTTTGATTTCATTTCTCAATATTCAAAAGCTTTTTCTTTACATGATGACTAAACAAATTTACTTTCGTTCTACCGATTGCGATCAAACGATCTTGTGGAATAATTATTTTGCTGATTATTAGTATCAATCTTTTAGTTAAAGAAATGAAATACAAATGGTATTATATTCTTATTTTTGACAAAAAATACTAACATTTTATTATTACTTTTTGCCTTTTTTTTTTATTATTTAGAAACCGGTAAACTTGGTGGTAAATTAGTTGGTATCATCACTTCAAGAGATGTTCAATTCCATGATGACGTTACTTCTTTAGTTTCTGATGTTATGACCAAAGGTTTGGTCACAGCTAAAGTTGGTGTTTCATTATCTGAAGGTAACGAAATACTTAGAAGCTCAAAGAAGGGTAAACTTCCAATTGTTGACGAGTCTTATAACTTGGTTTCCTTATTATCAAGAACCGATTTACAAAAGAATCAAGATTACCCATTAGCTTCTAAATCTGCAACTACTAAACAATTATTATGTGGTGCTGCTATTGGTACTATGGAAGCTGACAAGAAGAGATTAGCTTTATTAGTTGAAGCAGGCTTAGATGTTGTTGTTATTGATTCATCTCAAGGTAACTCTGTCTTCCAAATCAACTTAATTAAATATATTAAGGAAACTTATCCAAACTTAGATGTTATTGCAGGTAATGTTGTTACCAGAGAACAGGCTGCTTCCTTAATTGAAGCTGGTGCAGATGGTTTAAGAATTGGTATGGGTTCAGGTTCTATTTGTATTACTCAAGAAGTTATGGCTTGTGGTAGACCACAAGGTACTGCAGTTTATAATGTCACTGAATTTGCAAACAGATTTGGTGTTCCATGTATGGCAGATGGTGGTGTTCAAAACATTGGTCATGTCACCAAGGCTTTAGCTCTGGGTGCATCTTGTGTTATGATGGGTGGTATGTTAGCTGGTACAACCGAATCTCCAGGTGACTATTTCTACAGAGATGGTAAGAGATTAAAGACTTATAGAGGTATGGGTTCTATTGATGCTATGCAAAAAACAGATAACAATGCAAATGCATCAACTTCAAGATACTTCTCTGAAGGTGATAAAGTTTTAGTTGCTCAAGGTGTTTCTGGTTCCGTTTTAGATAAAGGTTCTATCACTAAATTCATCCCATATGTTCACAATGGTTTACAACACTCTTGCCAAGATATTGGTGTTAGATCAGTTGAAGAATTAAGATCTGAAACCAGAGCAGGTAACATTAGATTTGAATTCAGAACTCCATCCGCTCAATTTGAAGGTGGTGTCCACAACTTACACTCTTACGAAAAGAAACTTCACAATTAGATTTGTTAAGATGCTACTGTTTTTTTGTCATCTTTTTCTAAAGTAACAGCTTTTTTAAAAAAAATCTATACGCAAATAGTTTTTCTATACTTTTCAATTTTCTAATAGTAAAAAATAAATAATAAAATATAATATTAATAATTAACGTCCGGAAAGTTCATATTGTATTTCTAATCCGCTAGCTTTCTTTTATTATAATAGAAAATATATTGTTTGCTGATACTTTTGCAAGTCACTAACAAATTAGTCTATTAACCTTTCATTATTATTTTGAATAGATTTAAACATAAATGCCAAATTGTTTATCATCAAACTTTGTAGGAGGGCAATAGCATCAGATGATGGAGTTGAGAATTCCATATTTATGGTAACATCATGCCTTCACTTACTTATTCTTTAGTGGCAACAAAACAAGGTGCATACTTTGTTAGTGCTAAACTGAAGTGTATTGAATATTCAGACCTTCTTTGTAAGAATCACTCATACAATTTGTTAAGCTTGTTAAACTAAATGGTCTATTCACATATTTCTATATGGTTTTCCAACTAAATAAATTAGTTCAAATCAACTCAAAGAGAAGAAAAAAGAACTTTTCAGCTTATTAGCTAAAATGATACAACTGAATACAAATAACCATAGTACAATAAGGATGGAGTTAATGAGAAACAATTAATGTTGATTTTATATAGGAGATATAGAAGTATTTAAAAGATTATATTTTAAAACGTTTAAACAGTTTCTAAGATAACATCTTTGAAACCAGAAGCAACTTTCTTACCCTTAGAGTCAACAGTAGCTTCACCGTGTAAAGATAATAAGTTACCTAAGTCGAATTTTGGTTGTTTTAATAACTTAACCTTTCTAATGTGAACATTTTGTAATGGAAGAATACCTTGAGTAGCCTTTTCAATTTCATTACCAATAGCTTCTGGGATTAATTTACCAGTTAATTCAGCTAAAGTGGAGTTAGAAACTTCCTTGGTCATAATTTCGATCATAGTCTTTCTAACTTCCTTTAATTTAGAAGATTGAGCATATGCAGTCTTCTTGACTTGGTTTGGTTGTCTCTTGGTGAAAGCAATACAGAAAATTCTAAGAACGTAATCATCAGCGGTCTTAACAGTAACGTTTGCTTCAACAAGGGATTGCCATTTTCTAACAAGTGACTTTAATTTATCAGTGGTGAAATCCATACCATGGAAGTTGGTTAATAAATTCTTACCTTGAACTTCGTCAACTCTTAACTTGACCTTCTTGTAAGCATGATCTTCAGAACCTTGTAAATCAGCTAAGTTGAATTCAAAAACTCTACCCTTTAAACCGTCAACAGCGTTCTTTAAACCAGTTGATTTGTTGATTAAAGTCTTACCTGCATCTCTGTGTTCAAAAGTGGTTGGAGCTTTAATATCATACCATTCCTTCTTGGTGAATGGGTCAACAACTCTCTTCTTAAGACCTTTCTTACCTTTGGATAATCTCTTATTCTTACCGATTGCCATGATGAGTTCTGGTGATGCTGAAAGTAAAGTAAATCAGTGAGATATCTAAGAAAAAAGGTAAAAAATTCAATGAAAAACCAGTAATAGCATCTACCACCCACAGTGGAACGCACAATTCTCAGGATTCGCAAAAGGAGAATTGAAAAATTGGAGGGGTTGCCGAATACAGTAATGCGTGCGTGACTGTGTTTTGCGTGTTTTTCATTGTGGAAGCACGAGGTTTGTTAGACACCCGCGCACCTCGCAATATGTTTTTTTAAGAGGCCATGTTGCAAATACTTGTCATACTGCGACAATTAATGATGTAACATTTATTTTTTATTTTTTTGGCAATATATTTGTTTACATTTATGAAGAGCTGGTTTTTAGATCAAATATCTGATAATCTATTGTTAAGGTACAGGTCAGATTTCATGTACTTTTTTTGACCTACATGTGTCTATTTTTACGTGTTTTTTATTGCTCTATAGTCCGTCAAAGAGATCACAACGCACATACAGGTGTTCCCATAATATAGATACACACCATGGATCACACGAATAATCAACACGAGAAGAATACAGTTACATTAAAGGTCGGGTTAATAGGTGATGCACAAGTTGGTAAAACTTCTTTAATGGTCAAATATGTTGAAAATTGCTTTGATGAAATATATACACAAACCTTAGGTGTTAACTATATGGAAAGGACAATCAATATCAAAAACACAGAAATTACATTCTCTATTTGGGATTTGGGTGGAGAAGCTGAATTTACAAATATGTTACCCTTAGTTGCAACTGATGCAGTTGCCATTTTATACATGTTTGATCTAACTAGAAAATCAACACTAAATTCAATCAGAGATTGGTATAGACAATCAAGAGGTTTTAATAAAACTGCTATACCTTTCCTTATAGGCACAAAGTTTGATGTTTTCTATGAATTACCAATTGAAGAACAAGAAGAAATTACCAACCAAGCTAAGATCTATGCAAAATTAATGAACGCACCATTGATTTTCTCTTCAACTTCTGCATCTATTAATATACAAAAAATATTTAAGATTGTTATAAGTAAAGCATTTGACTTAAAGGTAAAAATTAATGAAATCAAGGATATAGGAGAACCAATTTTATTATATCAAGATGTATGAGAAAGAACGGTTCTTTTTCATTTTTTCATTTTCAGATAAAGGTGATGATTTCTTTCATCAGTGGATCCTTTTTGAAACTATTAATTATTTCATCATCACTTATATTTAAACGTATCAGTCGATTACGTTCAATTTTCAATGGTTGCATCATCAATATACCATTTTCTTCAAGGTCTTTCAAGATAAATAGACTTGAATTAATGACTGATCCATTCATACGTTGATTACCATACCCAAAAACAATATCTAGAATTTGCAAATTATCATCTGATAACCTATTTTTCAATTCCGTGAATAGTAAAACTTGGATTTGATTACTTAATTCATCATATATTTCACCAATTTCAATTTCTGCAATACCTGATCTTTTCTTTCTTAATAAAATTGATGCTAGAACTAATTTGCTCAAAAATGATAATGAATTTAAATATCCATTAACGGGTGAACTTGATGCTTCATTTACAGCTTTCATAATATGCATGATTGTAACCGTATATTCACCGTCTAATTCATTCTTTTCAATATCACTTTTGTTCAAAAATTCAGCTTGTGCAATTTCAACTGCTCTGATACAAATCATCAATGATCTTCTTGCATCACCACTAACGGATGCAACTTTTCTTGATGCAAATTCAATTGCATCTTTAGCAATTAATAAATGTTTATCAGTTTTACTTAATTGTTCCAGTCTATGTTTTATAATTTCACTTAATTGTGTATATGAATAGCTTGTAAATTGAATTCTTGATAATCCTAATCTTGATGAAATTTTATTTGTTAACAATCTTTCAGGCAAATCCATTGTATTTGCAACTGCAATGACAACTAATTTTGAATTTTCATAAGTTGGCCAATTAAAAAAGTTGTACATCACTGCTTGATTTTTAGTAACAATCTGATCCAATTCATCCAATAAAACAACTAATGGAAGTTTATCTGGATTGTTCTTTTGTCTTTTGTATTCACCTTGTAAATCATTTTCAAAATATTGTTGTAAATTAGCTAATGATGTATTTGCTGATGCCTTTGTGCCTGATATTTTTTGCCATAAAATTTCGTATGATTGCTGTGGTTTGATTATCTTTAGTCCGTTAATTTCTAAATAATTAAATTTTTTTACACCATTACTTTCAATTGTCATTTTAGCTGATAATTGTTTAATAACCTCTCTTATGGTTGCTGTTTTACCAACACCGGGTGTACCACTAATATATATGCAACTACCCTTTTCTGCATTAATGGAACTTTCTAGATTATGATAAATTTGATAGAATTCCTCCTCTCTACACGGTAAGGATTTTAACTTTGTACCTGTTCCTAAAATTCTTTTAGCTTTATTTAACAATTTTGTAGTGGAATAATTATTACCTGCTAAAATTTCTAAGTCTTTGTCTATGGATGGTAATTCAGGTACTAATTGATTCTTTGCTTTTTTCTTGGTGGGTGATGATATGAATCTGTTATTATTTTTTCTAGGAGAAACTGATCTTTTCTTATACTTATTGTCATAATAATCCAAATCATCTTGTTCATCATCTACTATGAAATCATCGAGTGAATCATTGTCATCATCATTCACCTCGGTTTCTGAGTTATAGTAATCACTTGAGGATGACATACCAGTAGTTTCTATGTCTTTTTTCGGTACTTTTTTCACATCATCATCAAATTTTAATTTCCTTGTCACTTTCTTGATATCCTTCTTTAACTCCTCATCACTTGAATCAATAACTTGAACCTGTTCAGCTTTTCTTCTTTTATTTTTTAATGGAGAATTATCAACAGATGTAGATTTTGATCTTACTCTAGATTGTTTACTTGGGCTGTTATTTCTAGATGTAGGTTTTAAAGTTAATATTTTCAAAGTATCAAAAAATTCATCTTTGTTTTCTTTAAATAAATCATACATCGTACCCCAATCAATTATATCTGTAAAATAAGTTGTAGAATCATCTGTAAATCTTCTGCATACAAAAATCTGTTCATTTTCATCAACCATATTTTTATTTTTAAAGAAAGACTTCAAATCATTTATGCCCACCAAATTATGTTTATTTATAATTTGATTCAAATTGATAGAATCCATAAATGGTGTTAAGAATAAATCATTAGATGTGTAACTTTCATTATTTTTCAACTTTGGTAAATATTGATCTAAATTTTCGTTGTATTTAACAAACCATAAAAATTTAATAACTAAATAAGCGTCTGTTCCAAATTTGATATCTTTAATAAATCCCAGCCCAACAATAGGTCGATCTGTCGATGACCTAAGAGAAAATGATATGCAATCACCTTCTTTTATTTCAAGATTATCCTCTAATCGACGGACTGAAATATTGGAACTTCTTCTATTTCTTGATGATTTATCATCAAATACAATTTCCCACCCTTTCAAGTCTTTTTGTGATTTTGCCATTTGACTGAACTAATTGATTTATGTTGTTTAATTTGACGTTTTAAAAAAATGCATGAAGATTTTATAAGTTGTACAATTCATGTTACTTTTATTGATACACCGCCTTGATTTGCATTTTCTCATTTTTTTTTGTTGACAATTTTTCAATACTATAAATTTAGAATGGTGATAAGGGGGGATGATAATTAAGTCTTTTAATTTTCAAGATATACACTTATTCATATACATAAATATAAAAGTCCACACTGATGAGCATATTGTGGACTTATATTAAATATTACTCACAGTTACCATTTGTTAATTTAGATAGACGTGCTAAGTTCATCTTTTCAATTAGATTGATATGTATTTTTTCATCTATAATATTTGGTGCAATTTTGTTAACACAAGATGCATCTAAGGTTCCATTAGCAGTATTAACTTGTAAGCATTCAGATTTAGCTAGTGGTTTATATGATGCATTGAAGAAAAGTACTGATGAATATAGAATTTTCATGACAACTTCAGAAATCAAATTGTTAGCAAACTATATTGAAGGTCAAATTGAAGGTACACCTGAAAAAATTACCATTGGATTGAATAATTGGTGTTCAATAAACTACAATAATGATTTCTTTGATTCTTATGATGATGGACATTTTGCCTTTGGTGATGGTAGTAGTGGTAGTAGTGACGATGATAGTGATTCTTTCTCAAATGATTTCAATGTAACCGTGATTTGCACGGACACAGAAAATGATAAAATATTTGATTATAGAGGTGAGCTTTCACAGATTGGACTAAATATTATTTTGGCCAATGTTTATCTATCTGGATCATTAACTGATCAAACGTCATCACAAGTATCAACAGCTCCAACAGTTGGATATGGTAAAGAGTTTTACGATGATGACAAATATTTAAATAATTTAAAAGCAAGAAACAAGTCCGTGAGGCAATATCATCATTTAAATGAAGTAATTATTGCACTTCAAATTGTGATATTCTTTTCAACCTTTCTTTATTATTCATTAAGAGGTGATAGAATGGATGATGAATCAGTTCCTGCTCTATTCAAACATTTTTTTGCAATTTTGAGTTTAGCAGATTTAGTTCTATTAATTTCAGCATTTTTATCCATAGTTATTCAAATTAGCTATTTACAAATTTCAATTAAAAGTGAGCTTTCAGCATACGGTATCCATTTAAAATATGGTAAAAGATATATGATTATTGCTATATTTTGGGTTGTGTTTACAGGATTTTCATGTTTCCTTTGGGTGGGACCAATTTGGTGTAATAGATCAATCAAAAAGAATAAAATTAAAGATAATAATCAAATACCTCTTTCGATGGAAGCTTATGAGTATAATTATAATTATGTTGATGGAGAGCAAAGGGCTGAAGATGTAAGTGACGATGATGATAACAATGATAATGAAGATGAAGATGGTGATGATAATGTTGATGATAACCGTTATTGCAATTATTATGAAGATGGAGAAGTACGTGATGTTACTGATTCAATAAGTGATAATGTATTTAAAGGTAAACCTGAATTTAGAGAATTTACAAGTAAATATTCAATATCATCTTCATTTAATGATATTGAAATGGGTTCAGTAATTAATCCATTTGAAGAAATAAATCAAATTGAAGATGATACACCACAGCAACAAGGACAAGAAAAACAACCACCACCACATCCAATTTACCAAAATAAGGTATATATGGCTTCACAAATTTCAACAAGTAAACGAAGACCACCACCACAGGTACCAAGATCTGCCCTTACAGATGAGTTTCTTATTCCCATGTCTCCTATTATACCAACAAAAACATCCCCTGAACGTAATTTGATCAAACCAAACGTCAGGTTTAATAAGTAGGTTGGAAGAAAAGAAAAGTGGCTCAGCGCGAGTTTTTTTGTATGGCCTTTAAGGCAAGAGTTAAATGATGATAGGGATGAAATAAATCTTTTGTATCATTATTATAATAATAATAATAATAATAATACTAGTTTCCAAATAAGGTACGTTACCAATGTTTACAAATAGTGGGTATTTGGGAAGTTCAATGGATGAACGGCCGGAGTTGGGATATTCGTTATCAAACACATATGCTACATTTACCCATGAATCATTTGAAATGAATGAAAAGAACGAGAGAGTAATGTCAAATTCAGAATCAGGGTGGTGATCTGGATCAACTACGTGTGTTAATAGCGGCATTAATGGAGAACACCATATGGCTAACTCATACTTCACATGCGTTAAAGTCTTAATAATTTTGTCAAGTTTATTAGTTGTCTGCTTGATAAGTTCAATCCTGCTTTTCATGTCTTGTAATTTTAAGAATATGCCATGTTTGCCCAAATTTGAAGTTCAAAAGTCAGGATCGATAGAGTATAAAGATGATTTATTCACCGAATTGCACAAGATGAAACCAATGTTGAATGGTAAAAAATCGATAAATGCTGTGATAATGATTGAAAATTTTATGGAAAAATTCTCCAGATCAGTTATAAAATCTTCATTTGAATTGAGGGCTATTAATAAGGCAGTTAGTGATGTTTTCGAGAATAAATCAACATCTGTTGTGTACAAATTTAGTGAATTTGGATACTGTAAAGAAACAGCTAAGGATACAGTATGTCATTCATGTTGTTTATATGAGATAGACATTTCAAGTGTTTTTATGAAAGATTTAACATATTCAATCAATGAAGAGATTGGAAATAGAAATTCCGAATATTATTCCAAATTGTTTTTCATCAATTTCAGATGGATTTTCCAAAGTTCTAGACCAAATTCAATAAAATTCCATCCTCTATTATTATTCACGTATCTAAGTTTAAATTTAAGTAGAGCCAAGAGTATATTCAGTTTGTTTGAAATATTAATTGTTTTGTTTTGTTTCGTTTGGTGGTGATGATGATGATGATGATGATGATGATGATGATGATGATGATGATGATGATGATGATAATTGTGATCATTTGTAAACTTCGAAATAGGCGCTATACAGAATTAATTGAAAAAAACATGAAGATAGTGAAACAGTTAATAAGCTTCAGTTTAGTTCTTAAAATAATTGGAATTATTTATTTGCTTACATATGAAAGAAAGTTTATTAAGAGATTAAACGAATTCAATATAAATTTAATCAAAGGTATTAAGATGATTTCATCATGTATGATTATAGAAATAATGAATGTAGCAGTTCATTCAGTTATAATGATTGGATTGATTCGAATCGATTTATAGATAAGCTAAATAATAAACGATTAATCAGTTGATTTCAAATATAGATTTTGTTGGATTTTCAGTAAATCTATAATCCCATACGCTAATTGCTTGGGTGTTTGAATTGTTTAAGATGGACGAGTTTATAATACAAGTTAAAGAGACACCGAACCAATGACTCCAAACGGGTCTATTTAAAGAAGGTGGGGAAGGTAGACTATTGTTAATAATTGTTGAATCACCCAACTTATTTCTACCAGACTCATCAAATCTGACTTTCAAATGGGATAAAACTATGAAATCTCCTGAGTTTTCATTATTTGGTAGATATTGAATATCACAGCTAGTTACTTGATGATTAGATAATGGTAATGAGCTCCATAATGATTGAAATTGGATGGGTGTGCTAAATGGCTGTCCGTTTATAATTATACGTGGTTGATTGATTAGTTGTGGTAGTATTGTTGATGTGTTTGGAGATTGTGCGTCTAATGATTCGACGAGTGAGGTAAAGATCTGTTCGATTTGTGTTGTGGATTGTAGCGGGTTGGGCGTTTGAAAGTTCATTGTGGGTATAGGTGGGTGGGTGGGTTTTTAGGTGATGGTTTTTAGGTGATGGTTTTTAGGTGATGGTTTTTAGGTGATGGTTTGATGGTGTAGGGTGTACATATCAAGAAATGAAAAAAACGGATATGTACAGTTTTGAGCGAAAAGGGATTGGGGGGTGGTTGAAATTTGAAAAGAAAAAAAGAGAAAAACAAAAAAAAAAAACGGGAAAACATGTTGGAGGTGTTGAAGATGAAAGAAATGAAGTAGAGTACTATATTTCTTTTTTTTTGTTTTCTGTTTAACAGACGACCAACTATGTTTGGAGCATTCAGATCAACACCATCTACATTAAGTGGATTACTATGGAAGAGGCCATGGAGATTATCACCACCTCAAAAGAGAAGACAAAGACATAGAATGCAAACTGTTGATGCTAATATTGAGAATCTATACAATGGACTCCTGGATAATGGGATGATGGCAAAAAATATTAACAATTTAAAGTTTAATTTCCCAAAGGAAAATGAAATGTTGGCTAAGGATAAATATACAGTTTTTAACAAACATGCTAGAGGGTATAGAAAAGGAGTACATTTTGTTCCTAAATGGACCAAGTTATCCTTAAGAGATAATCCCGAGAATTTCTGAGAGTTTCTGAGAGTTTCTGAGAGTTTCTGCCAAGAAGAAAAAGAACGAATACTGAGAAGAATACTCGACCTTGTTTATAGTTTTATAGTACTTTATATATAATAGATATTACATGTTGTCCCATATAAAATTCGATATGAAGTAATCGGTGTACGAATCGTGTATTTTTAGCTGCGTTAAATTATTATTTGATTTATTTAGTATGACTATTTGATCATTTGTAAAAGATAGGGCAGTTGAATTGAATAGTTTCAATTTGATGAACTCGGGATTATTTGAAGGCATTGAAGACTGCAGATTGAGCAGGGTTTTATCCAGATCATTCAATTTTTTCAAGTTCTCATTGTAAGATAGCTTTAGAGAGTTTATTTGCATGTTCAAGGAGGTCAAGCTTCTCGCGGTATGAAAGATTTTATTCTGCAAATCCTTTAGATGGGATTTGGTGATTTTGTTTTGGTTTGAGGATTTCAAGCTGGATATGGAAGATTTGATGTTTTCCAGTTGTTTGTGCAGGAGGTCGAGCTGCTCCGAGAGGGATGCGAGGGAGCTGTTGTTCAATGAGTCGAGCTGGCTGAACTTGGCGTTTATGGAGTCGACCAGTGCGATGTCATTGGAGAGGTGGAAGATGGACAGGGTGTCTTGTATTGCGTCCATTGTGTAGCCAGAGGGGGAGGAGGGGGTGTAATGACTGAGTATGGCGGGTTGTACTAGCAGACACTGTATTACACAACGTTTCTCCTACGTAAGCGCAACTAACGCGAGTGTTGTAATCTATTGTATGTTTATACTCGCGACAGACAACAGCGCTTGGAGAAAAACAAAATCACCTCAAGGGAGAAAGCTGGTTGACGTGGTGTCTTTTTCCGCAATCAGGGAGGAATAGTGCTATATCTGCTACTATCACCACTACTACTACTACTACTAGTACTAGTGCCATTACTTTTACTACTGCCCCTGCCACCACCATTATTAGCAACATGGAGAAAAAAAGAATCGAAGGTCTTCCGGCGTGGATGCTCACCCCTGCTGAAGAAAAGGCCGTCCTGGAGGAATACCAGCGAGAGGTGTGGCGCCGGTGCGACGAGCACGTGCGGGCGTTCAAGCGGTGCGAGGCCGGCGCGGGTTTCGGCGGGTTTGCGGTGCTATTCGAGTGCAAGGAGGAGGCGCGGGCCATGAAGGCGTGTGTGGAGCGCCACCACGCGCACGAGTACGTGGACACGGTGCGCGACGAGTTTCTGCAGAAAAAGCGGGGCGCGCAGGCGAGCGGGGGCGCGGGCGGGGAGAAGCGTGTGTGACCGTGGGTCGTGGCCGTGGCGGCGGCCATGGCGGCGGCCGTGCGCGTGGGGACGTCCCTCACGCCTGCGCAGGGTATATAAAACCAGTATCATTTCTATAGCAAGTTGCTCTGTACATACTAGGTATCATCCACCAGCTACCAGCTATTAACTACTAGTTTCCAACACCCGACTCCGACAACCGACTCCGACAACCAACGACTAAGTAACTAACCACACCACACCCCTCACAATGTCCTTTCTCGACCGCTGGCTCTCCAGAGAAGCGCATCGCTCCGACCACAACTCCGGCACCCGTCTTTCCAACACAGGTGCCCAATACACCCGCACAGGCGCCCTCTCCTCGTCCAACTACCATTCGCCTTCGTCCCAGTACGCCGTGGGCGCCCCTCTGGGCACCACCCCGAACTTGAAAAACGTCCCCTGGGCTTATTACGCACAAGTGGAAAAAACAAGGCGCGCCTCCGACGCAAGCTCCTCCGACGCAAGCGCCTCCAGCAACGAGGCGTGAACACAACAAACTCCTCCATGAGCATTTCGTTTTGATGAGCATTTTCTTTTTATATACCCTTTTCTCTTTTCTCTGGTGTTGTTCTTTTTTTTTTTTCCCCTTTCTGTCTCTCTCTTTTCGTTTTCTTTCTAGTCAAATATATACCAAACACTTATACATCAAATACCTTACATATATATATACCCAGCTCTGATGTCATGTCAAGTAATACTAACAACTCACCTCCTTCGAATTTGCCTCCGCGTATAATCTTCTCCCATCCAACTCTAAATGGTAGCGGCGCAGGCTCAGCTCCAGGCTCAGCTCCAGGCTCAGCTTCAGGCTCAGCTTCAAGCTTAGACCTAGGCTCAGATCCAAGAGATATACACAACCATGATGATAAACCGGTTCTTAAAATATCCATACCCGTTCCAAATAGTGAAACCAACTCAAACGCTTCAAACACTTCGTTCTTCACCAACACTTCAAATGTCTCCTCTTCAATAATACCTTCTCCAATCCCCCCTTCTCCAATCCCTTCAACAGAAAATGAGCTAACTTCAGTTTTAGATAACGCGTTGTCTTCAACACCTTGGATGCAACAACCATCACATCATCATCATCATCATCATCATCACCATAATCATAATCATAATCATCGTAATTCAAATACTTTGCAACTATCTCCAAATCAAGACAACACCTCCTTTTTCTCTTCCTCGTCTGTGCTAAATTTAAGAAACAGAAAGAAAAGATTCTCAGCTGATTCGTTTAATAACGATCTAGAAGCTAATGATGCAATACCTTTGAATGATCTAGCTTTAGGCCTAAATATATCCACTTCTCTATCTACAAGTACAACTAACAATCATTCAAATCATTCTTCAAATAATGATAGTATTATAATGATTAATGATAGTGGTGATAGTGATGATGATAATGGTGGTGATGGTTGTGACAACAATAATGAAATAGTAAACTCTACTCCTTCCAATTCTTCCATACCTTCAAACATTTCAATACTCACCAAATTATTCTTACTCTTTAATCATTTATGTCTTGTAGTCAATGCAGATTCAGTTGATTTCAAAAACACTATACCTATGAATAATAATATTACAACCAGAAATAACAATAACAATAACAATAATAATAATAATAATAACAATAATAATAATAATAATAATAATAATAATAATAATAATAATAATAATAATAATAATAATAATAATAATAATAATAATAATAATAATAATAACAATAAATCAAATGATTATGATTATGATTATGGTGATGATGATGATGATGATGATGATGATAACCCATATTCAATAATTACATACTATTTAGACGAATTAAATTCAACAAAGTTCATCCCTTTCAAATTTAAGAACTCTTATACTAATAATTCAAATCCTTACCTTTATGGTAATTCATTAAAACTTTTCTCTTCAAATTCAAAATTAAGGAAATTTGCTCATTTTTTCGTAACTACCCATTTAACAAGTCAAATTTCTTTCCTACTCTTATTTACTCAAATTGCTCTAACAACTTATCAACAATGGGATTATAAAAATGGTTATGTATATAATGGTAAATCCACTTGGATTGATTGGATTTTATTTGCATTTTATTTATTTTATACTTTTGAAATGTTGATGAAAATAATAGCCTTTGGATTAATTGATGATTCTCAACTTAAAAAGGCTCTAAATTTGAAAAAATATGAAAGTAAACTGAAAATTTTCTATAAGAAATTATATCATAAAATAACTAAAAGGGGTAAAATACAAAAGGATTTAAAAGATCAAATAGAAGAAAATGATGAAGTTAGAGAAGAAGAAGTTTTAAAACCTGAAACTCCTCCAACAACTTCTTCTTCTTTTTCTTCTTCTTCTTCTTCTTCCTCTCCGTCTTCACCAACGAATTTGATATTTGATAATCACAATATTCGTTATGCATATTTAAAAAATGATTGGAATAGAATCGATTGCATTTCAATAATCACTTTTTGGATTTCCTTTATCCTATCCTTTAATGAAAATGATACTGAAAGAACCCAGTTTTTCAGATCTTTAATGTGCCTCAGAATTCTAAGATTTTTGAATATTTTTAAAAGTTCAAGGTTAATTTTACGTGGTTTAAAAGATTCAATAACGCAATCAAATAATGTCCTTTTATTCTTGTTGTGCTTTTGGGTCCTATTTTCAATTATTGGTGTTGAATCTTTTAAATCTTCATTAAGAAGACATTGTGTTTGGGAAAATCCAAATAATTCAACTGATACTTTTATCAATGATTTCCAATTTTGTGGTTCTTATATAGATAAAGATACCTTAAAAATTTTACCTTATATTAATCAATTTGGTGAAAATTCCGAAACTACCAAAGGTTTCACATGTCCTGTTAATTCAAAATGTATACTGGGTGACAATCCTTATAATAATAGAATTTCATTTGATAATATCGTTTATTCAATGCAATCAGTTTTTGTTATCATGTCTGCTAATACTTTTACTGATTTAATGTATTATACAATGGATAGTGATTCAATGGCTGCTTCCTTGTTTTTCATTATTGCAATTTTTATTTTAGTTGTTTGGTTAGTTAATTTATTCATTGCAGTTATTCTTAATTCTTATAAAATGAATGATAATGATAATGATAATGATAGTGATGATAAAGAAAATAATTTATTTTCTTCCATTCATAGAGAGAAGTATAATATATTTGCTAAAAGTTCAAAAGTATTACAAATATATAAGAAATTTGACATTGTTTTCGTTCTGTTAATTCTCATCTGGTTTATTATAAGTTGTGTGAAAACTAGAGTTAATGGAAGGTTTCAAGATAAATTTAATACATGTGATTTCATTACTAGTGTTATCTTCCTAATTGAAATTTTTATAAGATTTTTACTTGTTCTTTATTCAAGTAAAGGTCATTGGAAAATTTTCTTTTATTCAAATTTCAATGTTATTGATTTGGCAATTGCCATATTATCATTTATTTTTACATTGCCTCCACTTTATCATTCAATTAGCTCATTAGCTTATGGTTGGTTATCTTTTTTTTCAATTCTAAGATTTTATAGAATTATTGTTTTCATTAAACCAATTAAAAATTCATGGGAAAATGCATTGAAAAAATTAAAACCAATTCTTGAATTGGTTCTGTTTAGTATAATGTTATTATATTTAATTGGTATTATAATGTCAAGATTATTTGAAGGCGTTGTACCAGTTGACGAATTAGATGATAATCCATGGACAATGTACAATTTCCCAAATTGTATTGTCTCTTTATTTATTATTACAACAACTGAAAATTGGACTGATATTTTATACACTTTAGAAGAAAATGCAAATTCCACATTTTCAGCCCTATGCTTTGCGGTTTATTTGATATTTTGGTTCATTTTATCAAATACAATCATATTATCCTTATTCATTGCCTTAATTACGAATAATTTGGAATTACCAGAAAATGAGAAAAGAATAAATCAAATTAAACAATTTATCAAAACATGTGTTGAAAAAGTTCATAATAATAAAACTACAAATGATGGTTTATACGATTTATTCAAAAATAATTTCGACAGAAATTTTGCCTCTGATGATGCAAATATGCTAATTAATAAAATGAATGAAATTTTAATTTCAAGTGGTAACGAACCAATTGATATTGATAAATATAATGATAATAATAATAATCATCTTTCTAAAACTAGAAAGAAAATTATAGAAATTAGAGATTACATATTTCAAATATTGCCAATTGATAAAATGATTGAAATCCAGAATAAATATTTTACTACATTTGTTAAAAAAATGTCTCAAAAATTCCACTTCCATAATATTAATATTAATATTAATGATACTAATAATACTAATAATACTAATAATACTAATAATACTGAAGCTGATGAAGAACCACTTCTTTCAAATAATAATACTAGAAGTAAACAAAAGAAAAAAATTGATCGTTCGTTATTAATATTCACAAACGATAATCCAATTAGAAGATTTTGTCAAATGTTTGTCACACCATCAAATATTCAAAGAATTGAAGGTAGACATCCATCACCTAAAATAATGTATGCTTTTAATGTCTTTATGTTTTTAACATCGGTTGTTTGTGTTATTCTAGCATGTTATGAAACTCCACTTTATAGATTAGCTAAAATGAATGAACATTTACTTGATAATGATGATAATAATGATAAATATAGACTTTGGACTATTTATCCAGATATTGTTTTTATGGTTCTATTTTCTATTGAATTTGCAATTAAAATTATTGCAGATGGGTTTTTCTTTGGTATTAGAGCATATATCAAATCTCCGTGGAATTGTATCGATTTAATCGTTCTGAATTCATTTTGGGTTACCGTTATATCTGTTCTTAATGATGATTATTCCTTACTTATTACATTTGGTGCATTCAGAGCTTTAAGAGCATTTAGATTATTAACAATTACCAAAGAATCTCAAATGATTTTCCAACTGGCTATTATATCAGGTGCAGTTAAAATTTTATCTGCAACTTCGGTTGCATTATCTTTATTAATTCCATTTTCATTATGGGGGTTAAACATTTTCAGTAATCGATTATCAAATTGTTCTGATGGTGAATCACTAATTAATAATTGTTCATTAGAGTTCAAAAATAAAGTTTTCAATTGGGAAATTGTAAGTCCAAATGTTGTCACAACTCCAGAATTACATTTTGATGATTTTGCATCCTCTTTTCAAACATTATTTGAAATTTTATCTTTAGAAGGTTGGGTCGATTTATTATCAAATTTAATGAATATTAATCATTACGGACTTCCTGCTGAAACTTTCAATTCACCAGGTAATGGTGTATTTGTCATTATTTTCATCTTTGTTGCCACTATCTTTATTACCAATTTATTCATTTCTTTGATTATTGATAACTATAAAGTTCAAACAGGTAGTGCTTTCTTAAATAATGAACAATATGGTTGGTATGAAGTGAAAAAAGTTTTGAGTAAAGTTAAACCTTCAAAGAGGAAAGATGATGGCGAATTATCCAATAGACAGAAAAAGATCTACAGTTTTATTACTAAAAGAAATGGGATTTGGCAAAATTTCATAAACATCATTTTATTAATTCATTTTTGTGTTTTATTGAGTGAAAGTTATCCAGATGTTCCAAATGGTGAGACGTATAGAAGTTCAATTTTTATATTCACCATTACATGTCTTTTATTTCATATGTTATTATTCCAATATTCATTAGGTTTTAAAATTTTTTATTCAAATAGATTTAATATTTTCATTATGTTTGTCATTGTTATTTCATTAGTTTTATCAATCGTTTCGTTCAAATATTATGAAGATACAACATTTTATAATATTAACAAGGCATTCTTAGTTACAATTCTATATTTGGTTACAACACAGAGTGATGTTCTAAATCAGTTGTTTAAATATGGATCAACTGGATTATTTTCATTATTTACATTAATCTATACTTGGTTAATTTTATTTTTGGTTTTTGCAATTGCATTAAATCAAAAATTTGGATTAACTAAATTAGGTACTGAAACAACTGGTAATTTAAATGCAAGAACAGTTACTAAATCTTTAATTATGCTATTTAGGCATAGCTTTGGTGAAGGTTGGAATTATGTTATGAAAGATTTTGAAATTTCTCATCCATATTGTACAGTAAATTCATCGGGTGAATCTGATTGTGGTAGTATTATTATTGCTAAAATATTATTCATTATTTGGAATATAATATCAATGTATATTTTCCTTAATCTTTTGATTTCAGTGGTTATCAACAATTTTAGTTATGTTTATCATGGATCAGGTCCGCATAAATTAATTACAAGAGAAGAAATTAGGAAATTTAAAAGGTGTTGGAACAAATTTGATATTAATGGTACAGGATATATTTATGATTTTGAATTATATAAATTCTTACATTCATTAGAAGGAATCTTATCATATCATGTCTATTCTCAGATTATTTCAATTCCAAGTATTTTGAAAAATGTTGTCATTGATGAAAACGATAATTCCAATGTTTACAATGATGGTTATTATATAAGTAAAAGAACTGATGAAATTAATAATAATCCTGAAAGCACTAAAACTGTTAATGATCTTAATAATGATATCATTATCAATGGTAGTATTGGTGAAGAGTATTTAAATAACGTGAGTTTTAATGAACTTAATTATAAGTCTAATAATAATACAGATATTATGAATGCAGATACTGCATCAAATATTATCAATTTTGATAATTCAAGTATTAATTCATATGATAATGAATATGATGATTCCAATGGTTATGATTTCAAAATAAATTTAACAAAATTGAATGAAATTTTATCATTAATTGATTATTCAAATATTAGATTAAGAAGAAGAAGATTTGAGAGATTAGTTTGTGAACTATTATCAAGCGCTAAAAGAGTTTTTGATGACGATGGCAATGAAATCAAAAAAATCTCATTTAATGAAGCACTAACAACGATCGGATATTATTCAAGATTTGAAGATAGTACGTGTTTAAATTTGGAAGATTTTTTAAGACATTCGATTCAGATCAATGCAATTAATAGTGTTTTAAGAAAAGAAAAGATATTATCTACTATTAAAATGATAATTACGAGAATGCGATATCAATATTTAACAAAGACTTACAATATCTCAAAAATTTTGAAAAACTGCAACTCGAAAAATGAAGCTGCTCAAATAAAATTAAAATTAATCAAATTTTTAAATGGTAAATATTCATCAATTAATGAAATTTTAACATTACAAAACATGAATAGAGAGAATGAAATAGTTGAAGATTATGAGCTATATGATAATAATCCAATTTATAATGATAATTTATACAGAGTGATGTCACAACGTAGTAATAATCCATTTAGTGATATTCATGCATCCAATAATGTTCAAGGAGATTCAAGAAATGAATTCCATAATTTGAGTGAGAATGATGATGATAAGAATGTGGTTAAAATTAAGGAAGATTATTATTACAAATAATTCAGACTTTTTGTTTACTTTACATAAGTTTCATATATACAATTTGTTTCATTAGTTTATAAAATAAATATAAAGAATTATCTCTGTATTTCATGAAGCCATAATGCTCAAAAGTTAATTTATTACTTATTTATTTACTATACGCCAAACTTGAAATCTATTAGAAGTAATTAATTCTCACCATAATTTTCAGTCTTCATATCAGCTAATCCAAGACTTTCATTTTCCTCTTCAGTTCTTGGATAATATTCAATCTTCATATTTGGATCAGCATCAGGCGCATAAACATTTTGAATATAAGATGATGATAATGGATCAATCAAATTGACTGTAAATTTGATCTTACCTTCGATTGCGTCGTCTAATTGATCGAAAAATTTATTCCATCTTGCCTTGGTTTCTGAAGGCATAGAATCTGAAGTCTGTGTATAAACTCTTGTATGTAATTCTTCTCTAACTTGTCTTAATAAACCTTCGATAGTTGTAAATCTACCACCAAGTGTACCTGGTGTTAAATCTAAATTTAATTCAGGTATAGTCATACCACAAGTTTCAGATTTTAAGATATCTCTTGCTAAATCTTCGGATTCATCACATAATAATGAAATCTTAGTACCATGATCTGGAATTTCACCACCTGTTTTAACTTCATTTGATTTATAACCACAATGATCACAAACTGTTGACATAATGACAACATCTTTAAAATGTGGAATATTAACTAACTTCATATGTGTTTCGCATGGTGCATAACATCCAGAACATGTTGCACGGAATGTTTCAACTTCATTGGAGAAGTTCTCAATTTCATTCTCATCCTTGTCTTTGTCATCTGATATTATATGTGCCTTTGGATTTTCATTTAATTTTTCAGTGTCATTGATTTCATGCTTCTTTTTAGCTTCAACAATCTTCTTGGCAATTGCACCCTTTTCTTTACTAATTTGTTGTTCACGTTGTGCAACTTCATCAGCCGAGATTAAACCTAATTGAACATTTTGTGCTGGCGTTCTTGGATACCATGTGCAACTCCATTTATGTTGTGCCTCACCTGGGACATATTCAATCCATGAGTTACCAGCTGGATCATCAACAATTAAAGTTAAAGGTAAAGTACCTGGTTCACAATTAATGTATCTTTGAACTTTTGCAATGAACTCCTCAATTTTGGTGTATATTTCAGGTTGAAGTTCTTTTCTGTTTGGTTGTTCAACTTGTAAATTTTCAATCATTTCAGTTAATAAACCTTCTGGTGTAATTAATTGACCTCTTTGTGGTGGAATTTCAATATCTAATTCAACAAATTTACAAAAACATGATTCAGATTTAATAACTTGTCTATTGAAATCTTCTGCTTTTTCAATTTTAAGAACATATTTTGAACCTTTTTCTTGAATTTCAGATGCTGTTTGAATTTCACTGTTTTTAAATCCACAATGTGGACATGAAAATGACATTAAAACAATTTCTTTGAAATATGGAATACTTGTTAATAATAATCTGGTAACACCAGTTTCATGACATCTCATACAAAGTGAATCAACTTCTTGAACAGGGTGTCCTTGTGAATCTTCTGCACCTGTCTTTCTTAAACCTTGATTATCAACTTGTTCTTCAGTAGTTTCAGCTGCAAGTTCACCAACTGGTTTGAAAAGATTTTCTTCTTGTTTAGTTTCTTCTTGTTTAGTTTCTTCTTGTGACATATCGTCTGTAATTTTTTGTTTCTTATCGATGTGTTGAGAACCTGTAGAGTTCATTATCAAAAATATAAAGTTTAAACTTTATTTAAAAGAAAACGCAGAAGCTTCAATTTATAAGCAGTTTGGAACTTACTGAATAACGTTAATTTTAATTCCAATCCTAGAAGCATCTGGAAGAAAATAAAAAAAATTTTACAATGTTTCATTCTTGCTTACGTAAACAAAAGATGGCTCAGTATTATTATCTAACAGTATCATATTTATCATTCAAATCATTATTCGTTAGTCGTGTATCATCAAGTATTTATTATTGAGTATTCATCAATCATCAAGCATTCCTAAATCTTTTAATCCTTTCTTGAAGAAGACTCTGATTTTGTCATCAAGACTGACTTCATAAGCAGATTGACCTTCCGATGTAGGTTGTTTCCAGTCAGCACCATATTCCACAAGTTGAAGGGCAACATCTACATGACCTTCAGCCAACGCATGATGAAGAGCAGTCATTCCAAATGAATCAGTGGTATTTAATGGTGATTTACCTGTTTCAATAAGCATTTGAACCAACTTTTGAGATCCTATAGCTGCTGCTCTATGTAACGGCAATTGATCCTTTTTATCCTTAATACGTGCACTTGCTTTTAAATCAACAAGAAGATACGCTACAATATAATAAAAATTTTTACTCACAGCATAGTGTAAACATGTTTGACCCGTTGAAGTTTGTGCATTAATATCTGCTACTGGCTCATGTGTTGCTAATAGTTTGAAGATGTCTAAATTACCAGATGACGCAGCAATGTGTAACGGATTCCAATCTGAATTATCCACGTAATCATCCAAATCAACAACAATTTTCTTCAGGGATTTATCTTTACTATATTGAGACGGATTTAAAAGGGCTTTCACCAATTCAATGTTTTGAAACGATGTTGCCCAGTGTAGAGGCGTTCTTGAATCTGCATCTTTAGAAAGGGCTAATTTGGGGTTTTCTGAAAGCAATTGCTTCACAATTCCTATATTGCCATCAATAACAGCTCTCTGTATATCCGATGTATCAACTGACATTGTAGTTGGTGTATATCTTTATATTCAAAGAAACAACCGCACATTCTCAACCAGTAAAGTACTATAAATATATATATATATTTGTATGACATAACAGCGATTCTCAAATACCAAATTAAAAAACTCCGTGCACCGCTCTTTTCCAACATGTTTCCCAGCTTTTTGCCCTTGTCTGGTTTTACATTGTACACAAAAATGGTTGATATTTCTTTTAATCTACCAATTATTACGCATTCCACAAACACATTGCAATGAATAACAACGAGTGGCAAAATTTTGCAAAGAATCTTCAAAAGAGAGCGGAAGAAATTTCCAGAGCATCATCAGGTCCTGGTCGTAATGGATTCAAACCTGGTGCAGGTGGTTCTCCAAAGGGTGCTTTATTTGGTGCCGGTGGTTTGATCTTAGCAGGTGCACTTATAATTGCTGCACAAAGTTCTCTTTATAATGTCAATGGTGGTGAAAGGGCAATTATCTATGATAGATTATCCGGTATTAGACCTGAAGTTGTTGGTGAAGGTACTCATATTAAAATTCCATTTTTGCAATTCCCAACTATTTATGATATTAGAGCTAAGCCAAGAACTGTTGCTTCCTTAACAGGTACTAAGGATTTGCAAATGGTTAATATCTCATGTAGAGTTTTAGCAAGACCCGACATTAATCAATTGCCAACAATTCATAGAACTCTTGGTAAGGATTACGATGAAAGAGTTTTACCTTCAATTATTAATGAAGTTTTAAAGGCCGTTGTTGCACAATTCACTGCTATTCAACTAATTACACAAAGAGAGAAGGTTTCCAGACTTGTCAGAGAAAATTTGGTTAAAAGAGGTGCATATTTCAATATTTTATTAGATGATGTCTCTCTTACTGCAATGGCTTTCTCTCCAGAATTCTCTTCAGCCGTTGAAGCAAAGCAAATTTCTCAACAAGATGCACAAAGAGCAACTTTTGTAGTCGACAAAGCAATTCAAGAGAAACAATATATGGTTGTTAAAGCTCAGGGTGAAGCTAAATCTGCAGAATTAATTGGTGATGCCATCAAAAGATCTAAAGATTATGTTGAATTAAAGAGGTTAGAAACTGCAAAGGATATTGCAGAGATTCTTTCAAAATCCCCAAACAGAGTCTTTTTAGATAACGAAGCATTATTATTAAATACTGTTACTGATTCTAGATCAAAGAAATAGGTTATTTGATTAATGCATTTACTCATTTCACTGTATATAATATTTTTTTCTTTTAATTTACCGTTTAAAAATCATTCATGAAAATATACTAAAAAATTCTTTATGCTTTTCTATAAATTTTCGAGAAATCATAAAATATTTTGTATTAACACCTTTTTTGTATACATAATTTTGAAGGTGGCAAAACACATCTATTGAAAAGGTGCAAGAAGCGTTGGGGGTGAAAGTAATAATAATTTATGAAAGTAAAAAAAAAATGCGACATATAAAAATACAAGTATTAATTAAAAATAATTTAAATTAAGTTTAAAGTAATCAGGTTTAAGCAACAACGGCAGTTAATGATGGGTTAGCAGCAACAGCACCATTACTCTTAGTGTTAAGCCATTTTAAGTATTCAACAACCTTTATCTTGATTTCATCAGTAGCAAATTGGTTTAATCTTTCAATATTCTCTTCTCTACCTAAAGTACTTTCAGCAACTAACTTATCCTTTTCAGCTTCCTTGACAAAGACACCAGCAAAGAAATTGATAATTGATGGAATATTTGAGTTAATCCAAGAATTTTCTTCAGTTGATAATTTAATAACTAATTCGAAAATTGGGGTATTTTCTTCAAAACCAGTTTCTAATGGTAAATGTTCAAATAAGGCTGGTAAGATTGCATCGACTGGGACAGCACTTGGATGTTTTAAAGCCATACGAGCAACACAACCACATGCATTTGCAAAAGTTCTGTTAATTGTTTCAGCAGTTTCTTCATCACCATCTTCATTCTTTAAGGCTTCCTTATCTGCTTTATTTAATAATTTTGATAATGCTTGTAAAATAGTTGGGTATGCAGACGATGCATCAAAAGTAGCATGTTCAATTGCAATACCTACACCATAAGCAGCGTTACCACGAACTTCACTTGATTTATCGTTAGTTAACTTGTTAACAAAGATTTCAAGTAATTCTTGAGCATATGGATTGTTTGCCTTCATACCATTGGTAATTTCTGCTAAACAACCAAGAGTAGAAACTCTCTTGTTTTTTGACTTGGAGTTAATTTGAGAGTAAATTAAGTCCTTGAATTGAGCAAAAACTTGCGCAAATTCAGTATCAAGCGCAGTGGATAATGAGATTAAAACTTCTAATGCAGAGTCGTAAACAATTGCATCAGTCTCATTAGTATCTTCATCTGATGGCATGTCTTCATCCTTTTCTTGACATGGATGGGTACCCTTTAAGATTGCATTTAATTGTTCCAGTAAGGTTGATAATGATTTAGAATCAGTTTCATCAATAACAGCAATTTTACCTAAGTCCTTTGCATATTCATAGAAAGCATCAAGACATGTAATAATGGTATTAATATCAACTTCATCAACAAGTAATTCAGCAGTATTTTCTCTAACATTCTTGATTAATGCAGCTGTGGTTTCGTTTAATCCAAAACAATCGTGCATGGATTTAGTAATCTTCCACATAATAGTAACACAACTACCACCGATGGAGAAAGATTCAGTGATTTGTTGAACTAATACACCAAAGACACCTTCAACATATGGAGCAAATGCAGTTTTGGTACCAACAGCTAATTCACCTAAAGCAACTAATGCAACTTCCTTTTCAGTAGCAATACCAGAAGCAAAGTTCAAATTTTCAGCTAACGCATTTTCATCTTCTTCATCTTCGTTGGTATTCATTTGGAATTCATCTTGTTCTAAACATTTTTGAATTTCTGGAATAATCTTTGGTAAGAATGATGAAAATTGTTCACCGTAAACTTTAGCCATATTTGAAATAAAGGCAAAACCTGCTTCTCTTAGTCTTGAGTTTTCACAGTTAATTGCAGAATATGAACCGTTCATTAACGGTTCAGCATATGGGCCGAAAGCTTCACTACCAACAGCTCTTGCCATTGATGAGATGTTTTCAAAGGTTTGAGCACGTAATTCAATATCATCTTCGGTCATACCTGCAATATCATCCATGTTTGCAATGAATTTTTCTAACAGTTTGATTGAATTTTCAAAATATGGAGTGAAGTATTTACCTGAAGCATAAGCAACTGAACCAATTGCTGAAACAATTGCTGATTTTAATGATGATGATTGAGCTGAATCTAACATGACGAAAAGTTTATTCATTAATGGTTCAATGTAGTTCTTGATTGCATCTGATGCCATGTATTCAATTAAAGTATCCAATGCATAAGTTGCAAATTTGTAAACTAAAATCTTATCAGTTGAGTCAATAATAGTAATTATTGGTTGTAATAAGGTTTCATAGTATTCAGCAACTGCATCTTTTAATGATTCACCTAAAATTGCTAAACATTTAAGTGCAGCAGCTTTGACGATAATTGAGTTGTCATGAAGACCCACAGTAATCATTTGAATGACCTTTGGTAATTGAACACTTAAGTAATCTGGTCCACCTTCAACACACGCAGAAATTGCTAACAAGATTGCTCTTCTTTCATAGGGATTTTGGGAAGATAACATAGCAGATGATGCTTCTAATGTTGGCTGAATAACTTGGTTTGGTGGTAATTCATAGGCTAAAATGTTAAGAAGTCTGATTGCTAGTGCAGGTGGTTCATCTTCTTCGTTTTCATTTTCTTCGGATTCGGAACTTAATTGGTCTTCAACGGTATCATCTTCTTCACTTGCAATACGTAAAGCGGTTTGGGTTAATTGCTGACCAATCTGTGCTTGAATGATTTTTGATTTTCTGTAAGAAACACATTGGGTTAAGTTTGCTAATGCATAACCACGGATTTGCGATTCAACCTCGGTGTTGATTGCAGTTTCCATCATGAATTGAACAATTGAAAGGAAATGTTCACCTAAAAGCTTCATGTCTAACATAACCAAGTAATTAAAAGCAGTAAATAATTCCTTAGTCTTATCAACATCATCATAGTTCAATGAGTTCTTTAAAACTTGTAACATACTTGGAATTAATGAGGAGAATGGTGTAGCTAATGAGGCAACTAAAGTTTCATCTTCATCAATTGCACCAGATAATGCTTCTAAGCAAAGAACAGTATTAATCTGAACGACTGGAGATTCATTGTCTTGTAAAGTGGAAGCAAATAATTCTAAGAATGAACCACTGTGTTCATTCCAGGATAATGGTAATTGTTCTAAAATACAATATAAGATGAAAGTTGCAGTTTCTCTTGTCTGTTTATTAGCATCAGTTGCAGCACTGACTAAAGATTGTAAGAGAGTTGGCCATTTTTCAGATTCAATGTCAACATAAGCAATGTCAGCAATCAATCTTGAAGTGGAATGTCTAATATCTTGCTTTTCATAACTGAAAGCAAATGGTAAAAGAGACTCTCTGATAGATTGTTGAATAGAATCATCCAATTCATCCCAATATTTTTCGACTAACTTCTTACCTTCAACAGCTGCTAACTTTCTAACACCTTCGTTATTAGAAGTTTGTAAAATTTGAATTAAAGCTGGTAAAGAAACGGTTTTATTGAAGAATTCGTTCTTTAAATGTGCGGTTGCTTGTTTAATGGCTTCATTGTCTGGTAATAAAACCATAGACAAGGTGTTTTCCAAAGATTGAACAAATTGTTGGTCCATTTTGATACTGTGGATCAAACAAATAGCAGATACAGAAAGGAAAATAAATAAAATGGAATTAACCAACTAAATTCTAATTTTTGAAAAAAAAATTTATTCAGATCAAAATCAGAGAATTCAAAAAAATTTTCAGATGCTAAACAGAAAAAAATGGACATTCTGGCAGAGACATACAATATACGACGATCGCCGCAAAATTGAGAAATCCGAGTATCCTCATGAATTCATCACAAAATACAGGCAAGATCAGATCTTTTAAATAGAAAATCATATGTTTTTAGTGTATATCACATAAATTGATCCAATTATCAAGATGTCTTCGAAAACACTATTTCAGGCTTATAATGTGCTAAATGGATTGTCAAAGGTAGCAAAACAATCATGGGAAGTGGGCACCGAAAAATGTGCAATTCTACAATCAATCAGAGGTAACAATGAATTATTTGATGAAGCAAAAGCTAAATCTGAAGCTGCAAGAGCAAAGGCTGCAAATAGACCTTTCAATGAAGCTAATATTTCTTCACAAGCGCATCACACAGATGAATTTGGCGATAAAGATATTGATATCTACAAATTGGCTAGAAAAGAATCAAATAAAGCACGTCATCCACATGGACATAATCATCACAATCACCATGAACATCATGACCCTATTGCAAAAACCAATGAGGATATTTTCAAGATCGCAAAAGATAAATCAATTAAAGCTCGTTTTCAACAAAATGATCAACAAAAACGTGAAATTCACACATCCAGAAACCTCTATAAAGATAAGAGTGATGATATTAGAATTGATGCTATTGGACACAAGGATGAAAATACTTCTAATTTAACACAAGCTCCGATCCCAACATCCAGATTAGGTCGACTATTTCATTATGGTACATTAGCTGCATCAATGGGCGCACATGTTTTACAAGACACTGCAACTCATTATGCAAAAACAGGCAAAGTACCAGAAATGAAATCAATGATTTTATCATCACGTAATATTGAATTGATGGCCAAAAAATTCTCTCAAATGAGAGGAGCTGCCTTGAAAGTTGGACAGATGTTATCTTTTCAAGATAACTCAGTTTTACCGCCTGACGTTCAACAAATTTTGTTAAGAGTTCAAAATAATGCACACTATATGCCAGCTGATCAACTGGAAAGAACAATTTCCTTTGAATTGGGTGATGAATGGAGAAGACGGTTATTTGCAAGTTTTGATGATATTCCAATTGCAGCTGCTTCAATTGGTCAAGTTCATACTGCAGTTACTAGAAAAGAATTGGATCAAGTTGTGGTTAAAGTTCAATATCCTGGTGTTGCGGACTCAATCGATTCTGATTTAGATAATATTTTAACTTTATTAACAACTACAAAGCTACTGCCACCTGGTATGTTTCTTGAAAAATCTATTGCAAATGCAAGAGTTGAATTAAAATGGGAATGTGATTATATTAGGGAGGCTTCTAATGTTGTTAGATATAAAGAAATGTTAACTGATGAACATGCGTTTGAAGTCCCAAAAATCTACCATGATTTAAGTGATGAACATGTCCTTACAATGCAAAGAATGAAAGGTGTTGAAATTGCGAAAGGCAATTGGCCTCAAGACACCAAGAATAAAATTTCGGCTGAAATTATGAAGTTAACATTGATGGAAATCTATAAATTCAGATTTATGCAAACTGATCCAAACTGGGCTAATTTTTTATATAATCAAGAAACTGGGAAAATTGAATTGCTAGATTTTGGTGCATGTAGAGATTTTGATAAATCATTCACAATTCCATATGCAAATTGTTTACGTGCTGCAGTCAAACAAGATCGTGAAATGGCAAAAAAATATTCAATTGAACTGGGATTCTTAACCGGTTTAGAGTCGGACGCTATGACAAATGCACATGTTGATTCAATTATGGTTTTGGGTGAGCCATTTAGGGAATCTGATGAAAATGGGTTGTATGATTTTGAAAATCAAACGATCACTGATAGAGTTCGTACAAACATCCGTTTAATGCTAAATGAAAGGCTAACTCCACCACCTGAAGAAACCTATTCATTACATAGGAAATTAAGTGGTTCCTATTTATTATGTGCTAGAATGAAAGCTAAAATTCCTGCAAAAAGAATCTTTGAAGAAGTAATTGGTGTTGATTACGAATAAATGTTATAAAGTTTTACCTGTTGATAGTTAATATTATATATAGTAGTCAAAAAACGAAAGTAGTAACTTCCCTAAAGATGAATCATTTCTGTAGCGTTAAGTCAATTCTAAAGTTTCTTCGTCAATTTTACCAAATAATCCAGCCACTTCATTCATCATTTTTTCCAATTCATTAACAATTGAATTGGTGACCAAACAATAAGAATAAAACAAAACAAAATCAGTATTCTCTAAACCTGCGTTTTTACCAATGGATTTTCTAGATTCAACAATATTTCTGGCATCTGCTAATTTTATCAACAATTTGTTCATCGCATTATCAGTTGATGCAGGATAACTTGCTAAAGGTAAACCTAACTTCATTGCAGATGCAAGCATATAAAATATCAAAAAAACACGATTTTGTAATTCATTTATTTCATTTTTTAAGTTGTTCAAAACAATCGATTCAATTGGTGTTAATAATGGATCAATATCAACAATTGAGTTAAGATTTTCGTATGCATCTAAAATACCTTCTGTACAATTTACTAATTCTGTGTATGTGCTGGTTGGAAAAGCACCCTTCAATCTAAGCTCCATTGGAGCTTGCTTCAGTAAGAGTCTCAGCTCGCTCATTATTGAGTGGCAATCATTCAAACCTCTTAATCCATCCAATCTATTTTGCTGAAACTCATTAATATGGTTATTTAGTGCACCTCTTTTCCAAATAATACCCATTCTTAACCATAAAACAGAAAAACCCCTTTTGATTCTACCTCTTGCAGTCATTGGAAACAACGTCATTGTAATTATAATTGCCCAGAGAACGCCGGTACTAACACCAATATATCTATGGAATGCAATTTCTCCAATTATTGGATCTCCACCACCTTCCCAATCGCCATCATCTGGCTTACCAATTAATGACATTGAGTACGAATATAAAACAGTTAAATTGTATGTTAATAAGATGAATCTACCAAATGCATTATTTGCTTTCCAGTTTAGAATGATGTCAAAAGACGGTATTGAAACTAAAAACCCAAATATCGCCATAATCACAACATTTGGAAAAAACAAAACCCAAACAAAGTAAGCTGTAACTGCACCGACAAAGGTGCCTAAAAATCTCCATTTAATGGTCATTGTCGTACCACCCAATGACTTGTTCATAATAATACAAAATGTGACCAAAACCCATTCACCCCTCCATTCAATGAAAAAATTTCTTGTTGTACCCATGAATGCTAAAGAGCCCAAAATAAATGCACCTAAACCAACTCTGAAACCAAATTGAAAATCAACCCCTCTGGTAAATTTCAAGACCTTCCAAATTCTATAATTAATTGTCATTGCTGATGGTTTCATTATTTCACTAGAGAGTATTTGATCTCTTTCAACGTCAATAAGTTGCCTTCTACCCCTTTGCCAAATTTTCAGAAAATTTAATGATTTAATAGGAGCTTCACTGTAATCCAATAATTGATTTAAAATTGTTAAGAAAATCTCCAGTTCTGTTGAAAATTGTGTAATTGAAAATGAAAAATTACCACAAGTAGCAGCAACTTCTTCTTGATTAATCTTGTCCTTATTTTTTCCATGATTTTGTCTCAAGATATCTTGTTTATACAAAGAGTCAATTGCTTTCTTTTGATGTTTTTCAAACAATTCTTTCGCAATTGATAAACTTCTTGAATATTGTCTAACAATTGTTTCAATTGAATCCTTTTCATTATATAATTTGTCACTTAGAATTCCTTTCATTGTAACAACAAAAGATTTAGTACTTGGACCAAGATGATACAAAAATAATTCAATCAATTCTTCAGGTTTTTCAACAACATTGGCATCAAGTTCAGCACCATTGTCCGACTCATTTTTATCCAGGTGATTATCATCTGGAAATGGAGATAGGATTCCATTATTGCCATTATTGCCATTATTTTCATTCTTTGCATTGTTACCTCTAACTTTATGGTAATATTCAATCATTTCCCATTTAAATTCAACGGCTCTTCTTAAACCACCAAGATCTGCAACAAGTCTTTTTTCAGAAGCAACTAAATCACGATATAAATAATACTCTTTCTCTCTACCAAAGATCAAGCACTCAAACATTGTTTCTTCAAGTGGACCATTTAATTTATTTAAAGTGTTGTTTATTTCTTTAAAACAACTTGCAATTCTCTTTCTATCCGAGCTAATCGTTTCCAAAGACCAATCATTCGATATAAAAACATCACATAAAACTGCTAACACATTACCTGTCAAAGATGTAACATTATTTAAGTTTTTAATTAATGTTTTCTTTGCCCAATTTTTCAAGATTGTGAAACAAATAAAAACAGAAATAAAACAACCAGATAAAACACATAAAATAATACTGCTAATTTTATCCCATGGGATAATAAAACTTGAGTTATTCACATCTAGCATACTTGAATACACTTTAATGACGCACGATATAATCATAATTGCAGCTAAGGAACATGCCGTATTGAAAGTTTGCTTACAAACCCTATGTTTCCAAAATGAAATTAATCCTAATGATGTTGAAGCTATAAGCAGTGTAACTGTGATTAAAAACGGAGATTCAATAGATACATTGTTATACTCCGTATATTTGGAAATCATAAAGAATGTTAAAACACTTATACCTATACCAAAAACCAATGAATAAGAAACAAACATTAATGCTTGTAACATTGAACCAACAGATCTTGAAGGATGAAAATAGACAACAACAGTACATGTTAAATGTTTTGAATCTGATGTACCTAAAAAGTTCGAAATTGTTGGTGAATAAACTGCTAATGATGCAATAAAATAGGCAATTGAGGCCTTTAATATAGGTTTTGTAATGATTGATCTCAGATACAAAATAAAGGGAGCAAGTATAGTATCTAGTCGAGACTGTCTGGGTACATTCTGACTATTCAATAATTGTTCACGCTGTTGTTGTAGTTGACAATTTGATAATTCATTTAATGTTGAGTATGAACGTGTTATTTTACTACCTGTTCTTGGATCTATAATTGAACTTTTCCTGTGCGGGGATATTATAAATGAAGATATTGATTTTGCTTTCATTATTGGAGTTCGTAAATCATCAGACAAAACATTGTTATTGTCATCGCTTTCACTATTTGCAATGCTATCTGGAATAGTGAAGTCAGCTATATCATTATTCATATCATCAAGATCATTTTGAGTTTCTAAAAATATAGCAGATTCAGACTCTGGCATAACAGTCCTGATGAATGTTTAGACTGGTTCAAATAGAGAGGACAAATCTAGTATTTATGTTTCAGATAACAAATCAAGAATGAAAAATAAAAATAAAAAACACTTCGCGCTCTTACATAATATGAAATCCGTTATAATATAAATAATACAAAGATTATGGGTGCTGGTTAGTTTAATTGTAAGTCACATTGGCAATACGATATAAATACGATAGTAGCACTAGACTTCGATTAATATTGTATATATCTCCTTACAAAGCTCTTTAAACATATCAAATCGTCAACAAAGTAAAGCTTGAGTTTTCACTCAGTTGAAAATTCTGATATCATGAATTCCAATTTGGAAGAAAGTCAAGTCTATCGACGCGCATCTTATTAAGGTATGGATATGGTATTCCGTAGTATTGCTTCTTTAGTAACTTACTACTTAACGAACTAGGACTTTAACCGTTCAACATCTTACTAAGAAATTAAAAATACCAGTAACTATATTATTGCCTGAAACCTACAAACAGGTACCTATGTCATTTAGTTTTTTTTTACTAGCCGTAACTTGTCTTACATGCATCAGCTTTTCTTGTCATCAGCCATTTCAACACTGATGTTACTAGCGATGATATACACCTAAACGCTATTAGCAACGGTACATAATAGACTTACGACCACAAAGAGTATTACGCTTGCTAAATGAAATGGTACGATCCTGATGATCAACATTACTAGTTGAAACATTCTGTACCGTATCAAAGTAAAATTTGTTTGAGGGTCAAATAGAGGCTACAAGGGCTAGATTGAAACTAGTAATGTGTGACAACACTACTACTTCAATGGGCGTAGTATTTGTAAGGGCCTAAAGTTTGTACCTTAGGGAACCAAATGAGGCAATTCGGAATTGGTACATCTGGTGGTCGAAACACTATCTGCCACGAATAAGTGACTTTTTAACCTCAATTTATAGTAAGACTTACCGATAATGTATCCAAATACATAATTTGGTAGATATATCATAAGTACTAACAAGATAATTAAAAAAAATGTTTGAACAATGATTTAAATCGTGTAGTAAATATATACAGACACTCGAGAAATGCCGCTTCCAGTTAATTATATAGCTAGTGAATAAACTAGAATATTTCATCAATTAATTTCAAGACGATAAAAACACAAACGCTTTATGCAATATTGTTTTACTTTTTACTATTTATTCTTTTGATGAATTTCATTATAGTCTAGTTATTAAAATTTACTAAAGTAAATTTAATTGTACCAATGAGCTTATTTAAAAAAAACGTTTAAAACTAAAGGTTCAGAAAACTTGTTAAATATTTCAAATCATATGCCAGTTTATTTTCTGAAATTTACAAAGTTGTGATATTTGAACAATTTTACAACAAAATACCGATATTTTATAATTTATCATCTTACAACTTTTATATAGTTTTTACAAGTTGCTCGTTTTAATGTATTGGTTTCGATAATATGATCCATGGGTATATTATAAGTAGTGTATTAAAAGAAAAAAATGATTATGAACATGAACATTAAAGAAAACAAAGAGAGAAAAATGGTTTCCTATTACATTAAATAACAAATCCCATAATAAAGAATTCAGCAAGAAACTAAATTCAATTTCACTGGGGCATAAAAAATGTTCACCAAAATTTAAATACGTTAATGGCCGAGTGGTCAAACCCAAAATGTTTCCCGCGGTTCGAACCCGGAATGCAAATATGTCTTCTTTGAAAGTTTGCCTTCCAATTAGAAAAGGTATAATTTTAGGTTACGGTAGATTAATGTTGAATTTTTTATACCCACATAATACAAACAAAAAACTAAACATTTAATATAATCAACAATGTCAGAATTACATGAAGTTGCTCCAGAACCTGTGACTTTTAAGTTAGAGCCAGGTATCCCACCAAATTTGCCGAACAATAGTAATTTACATCCTTATTTAACCAAGAGCATATCAATCTTGACCAAATTGCAACAATACTCCGTTATTCCATTCAGTGGTTTTTCAATCATTCATATATTTGGAGTTGTTATTACTCCTGCGTTACTTGGGCCAGAAGCAGGTAATGATATGATTGGATTAGGGAGAGAGCTTTACCACGTCCCGGCCATTGAATACGGTATTTTACTTAGTGCCGGGATCCACGTTTTAAGTGGTATTGCACTCCATTTCACGAAAAGATACTACAATTATGTGAAGTATGGTAAATCTAAAATGAAAAAGAATGTCAAGAGGGATAGCCTTGAAAAGAGCATGAAAATTAAGGGTAAGATGGAAGATGAAGAAGTCAAAGATATCAATGAAGGATTGGGTGGTATATCATCAATTGTTGGTGCAGGATCCAGGCCTTCAATTACTTCCAGGTTGTTTGGTTTGAGTCCATTATCATTCTCCGGTTACACGTTTTTGATTTTACTTAGTGGACATGTCTTTTATGAAAGAATTGCGCCAATTCTAGTCGATGGCGACAGCTCGATGGTTGATTTGAGCTATGTTGCCCATGGCCTACAGCAAACGTTCTTCAAAACGTTCACGTTGCTCAACACACTTGTCATTACCGCTACATACCATATGTGTGTTGGCTGGAACCGATACTTGCGCCGGTTCACGCTGAAACAACGGAAGAAAACGTACCAAGCCCTTCTGTTGCTAGCTGCCATGGGCGCCGTGTCTCTCGTCAGAATCAGAGGTCTTCCTGTCTTTGTGTCACCAGCCAAACGGTTTGACCTTTATGTGAATTACCTGTCAAGTCCATAGTTTTCATGGGAAAAGACCGTGGCGAATTCTTTTTTTTTTTCAAGTTCCCAATGGGGGAATCTCCCTGCACACGTCCGAAAGATGTGTGATGAGTGATGAGTGTGATGCGGGGTCGTTTTCCGTCTCAGCTTGCCAGGACTTAACAGTATAAGAGAAAAGGAGGACCCGTTTTTTGTTCTGCCGAATGGCAAAGTTGGCATTTGGCGTGTTTTCTTTTACCCAAACAACCATGCATTCATCAAACAGCGTGAGCTACGGGAACGCCCGCATTACATCGTCTCCAAACACAGATACAATCTTTGACAAGTTTTCACAGTGGTATCCCGACACAAACACTTCTGAAAAAGTGCTGAAATATTCCGATTTCCAAAAGTTACTTTCGTCCGATGATTTACGACATAATGAGTTTGTCTATTTATCTCAAGTTGCGTCCTATATTCCATTGGATATTCCTAATATAATGTTTGTAGTTTCCGACCTGGATAATAAGGGCTTCATTATGAAGGAAGATTTCATAAAATTTTCCAATCAGCTGTTGTTTTCACATAAAAACACCGATTTAGATATCGATATTAATAAATTACTATTCTACATTTGTAAAATCTACGAAAAGAAGACATTGTCATCAAATACAATAGACCCCTCTGTTTACAACTTGACCTCTCCAATATCACAAGATAGTTTCATGGATCTGGTATCAAACTACAACAAAACGGATTTACCATTTTTTCAACTTCTTCTCAATGCAGAAAAAGAAAAAACGCCAAGAAACTTAGACTTTGAGACATTTTGTAAAATGATGGATGACTTACCAAAAATTAAATTTGAAAAATCTTACGAGAATTTGAAAAATTCAAATGATTATATTACACCAAATCAACTAAAGGATATTGCACAAAGTATTTTTTATGATAAACTATCTCCAATCGTTGCAAACCATTTACAAGTTTTTGCAGAAAATAAGTACGGTAATGAAATCAATCATGATGATTCGTATAATTTATTGAAATTATTCAGAGATTTACCAAAATTGAACTATTTAACTTTCGAGAAAATTTCAAAAAATTCAAATGATTTAAATTTCTTACTTACTTCAAATGGTTTGTTTAATTACATTCAATCTACTGCAAACTCCGAATCAAATCACTTGAAGTCAATCACAAAGGATGAAATCTTGTTATACTTTAATTGGATACGTTACACTTCTGAGCATCTGAAAGATAATCCTTCAGTTGATTCAGATGAGTTGTTAGCAATTTTAACAGATGATTTAGTTATCACAAATGAAGTATCCCGAAGTTTAACGGAATCTCCTTCAGGAAACTTTTTACATGTTTTCAAATCCATACATTCTTTCATTTTAGGTTCTGTTGCTGGTATGATTGGTGCAACAATTGTTTATCCAATTGATATTGTTAAAACTAGAATGCAAAATCAAAAGGGTAATGCATTATATTCATCGTATACCGATTGTTTCAAAAAAATAATTAGAAACGAAGGTTTTTTGGGTATTTACTCAGGTTTATTGCCACAAATCGTGGGTGTTGCCCCTGAAAAGGCAATTAAATTAACCCTGAATGATTTAATTCGTGGATTTGGTAAAAAGCAATCTGCTAATGGTGAAATTACATTATTCTGGGAAGTATTGGCTGGTTCAGTCGCAGGTTTGTGTCAAGTTATTGTTACAAATCCTTTGGAGATTTCTAAGATTAGAATGCAAATTCAAGGTGAATCGATCAGAGAATTAGCACTTAAAGGTCAGATTGTTCAACCTAAAACTGCCATTGAAATTGTGCGTGAATTAGGTTTAAGAGGTTTATATAGAGGTGCACCTGCATGCTTATTGCGTGATATTCCATTCTCGTCAATTTATTTCCCTACTTACGCAAATCTTAAGAAGTACCTCTTTGGTTTAGATCCTGGTAAGCCTGGTAAAAGATCAAATTTGGAAACCTGGGAACTTTTAGTTGCGGGTGCAGTTGCAGGTATGCCTGCCGCATTTTTAACTACACCATGTGATGTTATCAAGACTAGAATTCAAAGTAAATCAAAGTCTGGCGTTGACGTTTATAAAAATATTTCATCCGCTTTCAAAAGGATTTTAGCAGATGAAGGTCCAAGGGCTTTTTTCAAAGGTGGTATTGCAAGAGTTTGTAGATCATCACCACAATTTGGTTTTACATTAGCTGCATACGAATTATTCCAAAAAACTGTACCACTAAATTTATTTTATGATGAATCTAAAAAAAATACTGCACTATCAGCTCAATCTCCGTCTTCATCGATTTCAATATCCGAAAACTCTAAAAGATTTAAATTGTCTTCATCCGCGTCATCCTCTGATCTGAATCCAACACTACTTGCATTAACAAAATACTATAAATCATTAGAACCAGACAACAACAGCGATCTGCAATCAAAATCTACTAAAAAATAAACTTGCAAAAAATGTTTTCATTCATATTACAGAATAATAAGAAACTTGAATTCTTCAATGAAAATAATAATAACTAAATACATAAAACATAGTGACTTCTTTATAAAAAATAAAGATTATTATAAAAATCTTTTTACTTTCATATATGCTTTATTTTGTACACAATTTAATATACCACTTTAATATATAATTAATATTCATCTTTAAAAATTCTTATATCAATCACAAATTCGGAGTTAACAACTTTTTTATTATATTCATCATTTCTAAAGATGTAACTACCTATTTGTTTACCATTTTCAACAACAAAACAAGATTGAAATAGCATTCTCAATGCTCTAATTTGTGACTTTTTAACTGCTCTCAAATTTTTAGACTCTACATCTTGAGTCAGCAAAAAATCTGCACACTTATCATCACTCATGCTATCATCAATCTCCCAATCTCTGACTTTATTTGTACTCAGTAAATTTGGATAAAAACTAAGGTACTTTGATAAATTTTCTTTATTTATTTGAAATTTATAAAACGCTGAAATTTCAGCGTTTTTGTAATTAGAGTCAGGATTTTGTAAAGGTGTTATTAAACCTGTCTGTTTATTTTTTCTTGGATCAACATTTTCTCTATTCACAGCATTCGTATCTATATCATTGAAATTCTTCATCGCTATTGATTTCAAATGAGTTTGCTGTCTTTCATAATGTTTTGAAATAAACTTGGGTAATGATTTAGTATTCACCAACCTGTCACTTATATATCTTCCATATTCTGGATTTTTAATGAAATCTTCAGGATACCATGATCTATCAAATTTCGGATTTTTTGTAAAATTAATCCTTTCCTGAATTATTGGATTGTCTTCTTGTATATCATAATCCTGCGAATCTTCAATTTGTGAAATGTCTAAAAATGGATCATCACTTGAAATTTCGCATTTGATCTTCTTGGCATTGTTTATATCTAAATCTTCCGAAAACAACCTTCGTTTTACAGGCTTTGTAAATTCTGAAGATTTATTTAGATCATATTCTAGGTCAGGCTCAGATTTAATTGGGGAGACATCTGTTAAATCTGAATCATCACCTGCATCTGTTTCAGACTTAAAATACATATTCGGTTCTGTATCACTTAAAATTGTATTTTGAGTAAGTAATATTCGATTTGACACACTTTTTTGTTTCCTTACTGCTTCATTCTTATTTTTTATTTGATTGTCATACTCAGTACTAATGTGACTCAATATCGTATCTTCATTCTGTAATTGTGAACTAGCTAATGTTTCTTTTTTAGCATCATATTCAATCAAATGTGCAATCTTATCTTCCAATTCGATATTTCGTTCTTTTAGTATTTGGTTTTCCTTCTTTAAATTTGCAATTTCCATCTTTTGGGCATTCAAAACTTCCTGCCTGTTTTCATCTTGTAAGAGTGCACTTATTTTCAGTAGATGGTCCCAAAGTTCAGCACTAACAACTTTCGACCGTTCCATAATAGGACTCAAGAAGGTTGTGAACTATTTGTATAAAATGATCAAAGAGATCAATATCAATATGAATTATGCAGATATGTTACGCGTCAATTAAAATTTTAACCGAATTAGGTATAATATCATGAGTTTCACAATTCTTATACACAATACTCACTGTGTGTTCTTTATTAATGTCTGTATAATAATGCTATAAAAAAGGGCTATGAAAACCAAATCCAAAACAATGGATTTACCTAACTATACACCAACCGCAACTCCAAATTTTCTCCACCAATCAGATTGACCCCACATACCTTCTTCTGTAATTCTAATTGCATTCATTGCACTTTGTGGAGGTGTGAATTCAATCTGATGTCCTTTAGCCTTCAACTCTTTAGCCATTGTAATATTCATTGGATTCTCAGAATACAGGATTTCAGGTAACAATTGATGATGAATCCTTGGATTTGCAATTGCATTTGTTATATTTTTACCTTGAATGAAAGTTCTGACAATTCCTTCTAAAATGGCATTAGTGATTCTTGAACCACCAGCTGCTCCAATAACTAATTGTAGACTATTATTAGCATCCACAACAATTGTTTGTGCAGAAGAAGATAATGGTCTTTTATAGGGTTCAATATAATTAAAAATCGATGGCTGTAATCCGAACGCATTTTTGACATGTGGTAATGAAAAATCGTCCATTTCATTATTTAGTATAACACCAGTTTCTGGATCATGGACACATGAACCAAAGAGTAAATTAATTGTAGTTGTCAACACAACAGCGTTACCATTATTATCAGCAACGCTTAATGAAGATGTACCATGAGGATCATTTGGTTCATAAGCTGGGTTATAATGTGGCCAGTCATGTGTTTCATTATCGTCGATTTTAGATAACACTTCATTAATAAAATCTTGTGATAAAAATTTGGAATACCTTTCATTTTTCTCATCTAGTTCAGATTGGTTTCTGTTGTATATTCCAATATCTCCGAGATACGATCTTGTAGCAGCCATCCATTTCATGACTTCTATTAATTTGTGAGTTTCAGTTATTGTTAAGTTCCTACCGCTGCATTCAAACCTATCCATTTGGTTTAAAATTGATAAACCGGAAATCAATGATAATCCACTAGATGCACCATTTGCTGAATAAACTGTTAAATTATCATCAGTGAAATTCTTCAGTTCCAATGCTCTTTCAACAATAACATCATACATACCGAAATCTTCAGGTCGGATTATACCCTCCCATTCTTGGACTTTTGCAGAAATTGACCTTGAAATATAATCATGTGGATCATAGAATGCAGGAGCACCATTTGTAGCAATGTAGTATAAGGTTTTGGCCAATCCGGGACGCTTTATTAAATCACCTTCTTTCAGTAAAGTATTGGAGTTGCCCTTGAACACAAAGTCCCAATCTTTACGGAAGTATTTAAAGGCATGGGACTGTGCTTGTAATGCATAGGCTAATCTTTTATCAACTTTCCAACCATTCTCAGCCAGTTCAGCAACTGGTAAAACCAGGTCTTTCCATTTGATTGTTCCAGATCCATGTAATTTATATAATTTCCATAAACCCATTAACTCACCAGGAATACCAGATGCTAAACCACCGTATTTAATTTTATATTCTCTATTTTTAAACATATCCGAAGATGCTAAACCCGGTGCCATTTCTCTAGCATCAATACTAATTGCACCATCAAATCTTTTACTTGTTATAAATGCACCACCACCTAGGCCACTTGAAAACATTGTATCTGTTGCACCGATGCATAAACACGTTGTGATCGCAGCATCTGCTGCATTACCCCCCAGTCTTAGAATTCTCACACCCATTTCTGAACAATATTCAGAGTCTGATGCAACCATACCATATTTAGAAAACGCTGTCTTATCTGTTTCTGGATGCCATGTAGCTTCTCTTTTAAATGGAACGTGTGCTGGTATCTTGGGAATTCCTGGAAATGGTACATGTTTGTCTTTTTTCAATGTGATAAACAACAAAAACAGTAAAATCACCACTGGTAAATAGTAGGCCAGTTTTCTTACTCTGGCTCTAGATCGTTTTGAAATGTACATAATGTAACTGTTTTTTAAGAGTAGTATCAATGATAAGGAAAAAGAAAAGATAAAACAAATCGACGCTGATATGGTCAAAATACACTCGACTATGTTTTTCTTGATTCAATCTTATAGACGCTGACTACAAAACTATTAATAATCACAGGTTTTTTTTGAACACTATTTAGGTAGTTTTTTGATTTATTATTACTATTTATCAAAATTGCAATCAAGTTTATAGTACGTCCAAGTCAAAGTAAAAACTTTATTATTTTCACTCATAAATGTATTCAGCGTTTATAAGATTGAATCAAGAAAATCGTCATCTTCTTTATCTAGAGTGACATTTATACATGGTTTATTGACAGTAGGAGTTCTGCCAGATTTCATTGTAGAAGAGACGTTGCCAATTAATGAATCCAGATCAAAAACTTCTGTAGGTTTAGATGTTTCAACTTTATCTTTCAAACTAACTCCTAATACCTTCTCAACCAAATCATCTAAATCACCAGATTTTTGTGTGTGTGCCATCTTGCTTAATCTATCACTAACTACATGTTTATAGTTGTCTTTACCAACATCAGAATTAAGTTCCAAGACGTTTGCACGTTTGTCTTTATTGTTTATTCTATCCATCCGATTTTTCAATTGATTCATTTCCTTCTTATGATTAATTTTCTGTTGTAACTTTAAAAAGTTATTCTTTTCTTCTTCTGTAAACTCTCGTATTCCACCCTTTTTATTTACATTATCTTCATTTATCTCATCATCCTCATCATCATGCAACTTCCAACCCAATAAGTCTCCAGCTTTCAATTTCCTCAAACCTTTTATTTCTTTCGATCCTTGAAACATTTCTTCATTTTGTTTGAGATCACCATTTTTTAGTTTCTCAGAAACTTTGTTCCTCATGTACTGTGATCTATCTTCTTCTTCTTGTTTAATATCATTTAACTGGGCAATATACTCAGGATCTTTCAAAATGCTTTCGTCGACAATAGGATCTGCAAATCTCCACGAATTCGATGTTTTCCTTGTCCTTCTATATCTCTTATTCTCATTATCACTATCATTATCTTCACTATCATTATCTTCACTATCAGAGCTGTTTTCACTGTTACTTTCACTTTTATTCTCATTTATATTTTCAGCCTTCGATTTAATATGCTCAATATTTTGATTTCCTTTAAGTTTTTGGGATGTAACCGTGGCTTGTTTGGCATGTTTACGCTCAACGGCCTTCTTTGCTTTATATTTCCATTTATCGTTATGTAAAACCATTATATTTGTACGGATAACGAAGAACTTTTAGAAAGAATTACAGTGTTTGTAATTTGAATGAAAAAACATCAGGCGTTCCGAAAGAGGAAATTTATGCGAGAAACATGTTATTTTGAACTTTTCCCTATATTAGGTACTTTATTGCTCTCGTAATCTGTCACTTATTATTAATTAGTTTTTTTTTGATTATTACTTAAACTAGTTTTACACTTATAGAAATACACAATTAATAAACGGAATGTTTTTTAGGTTTTTTTTTATTATTTTTTAATTTTTTTTCAAATTTAAGATTGTTCAATAATATTCTCTTCATAAAAAAAACTAGATAAATCACTATCAAATACAACCTTAGATTTCTTCTGGCCCTTAGGAGTAAAACCGTTACCCTTACATTTGCTATAATGTCTGAAATAACTAATTAATCTGTTGTCTTTACCTTCTTCATTGGAACGTGGAATAGCAACTGCATCTTTACATTTGGAACAGTATGCATATTGTGTGTTACCTAAAATACCGAAAACTGGTGGAGCACATTCTGTACCATCACAATTAACACCATGATTAGTATTAAGATGATGTTTATAAGCCGATGAATTGAAATCTCTAAAAACAGTATTTAAATCCATATTTTTGGAAAGTGGACAATATGGACATAAACCTTCTTTCTTGGTGTCATCAATTCTTTCCCTAACAATGTAGCTTGTGTAGAAGTTCAGATTTTGACCACACCATCTCAGAGCAAGTTTTGGATACTTACATTTAGAATTGATTTTATAAATCCAACCATCATTGTATTGTAAATTAACAAAGTATTCAATTGTTGCATAATTTGGTTGTAAAGCAGTCAGTGTTACATCCTTTATTAAACCCAGATCGTAATATTGAATACCCCTTTGTTGAAAAACTTGGATTGCAATTTTTTTAATATTTGAATAAACATATTGTTTTGATAAAAAGTTCCAATACTTTGCATTTCTTTCAAAAAATTGGGTATTTATAACTGCTTGTGGTCTAGATCTTTTATGGTTTTTCTTACGATCAATTATTTTGACAGCAGAAGTTGTTAGAGCTAAATCATCATTCTTGAATACTCCAGGAATGGTGTATTCTATTTCTTTAAATAAAGCATCAAATTGTGCAATTGTTTTACCCATATTATCAAATATATTAATATCTTCATCAACTAAAGTCACCTCACTATCTTCTCTAGTAAATTTACTAATTTGACTGTGTTCTTTCCTTTCTATAAAAGGATCACCTTTGCTGACAGACACCCTGGTTGGTATATTTGCATTGCTTGTAAGCTGTTCTTCATTAAACTCATATGGACTCACTGAAAAAGAATCATCTATAAATTTATTGAACAGATTCTCAGTACCAGTAAAGTTACAATTAGAAGAACCAATATGTTGATTCATAAAACTGCTATTATGAATTCCAGTGCTTTTACTTGTTTTATTATGCATTGACTTTGTAATCCTACCGGAAGAAAAGCTAGTTGAACAATTATTTTTAATTTTATCATGGTTTTGATTTGAGAAAGCAACTGGGTTTATACTAGATTTTGGTTCATTTTTACAATTAACAGAAATTAAGTCAACCTCCATGTCTAAAGAATCCAAAAATAACTTTTTTGAATAAATATCCGTCTCTTCAGAAGATAAACTCAAATTGGTTTGAGAGCTATGATTATTCAAAGCGGATTTGTCGACTATATCATTTAAAAATATATCTCCCACAGAACCAGCAGCTGTCAAGATTTCTTTATTATCAACAACGTTTTGAATAATTATTTTGCTTGCTATGTTTTTCTTGTTTTCTGCTTCTTCGTCAACTTCCAGAATTTCATCATTAAAATCGTCAAAAATACCAGTAGTAAATGTTGAGAAAGCTTCAACTTTTGGTTTTGTGTTATTAGTTGGAGAATAATCAGTATAATCCAAGTTGGTTATTATATTATTTGTAACTATTCCAGAATATCCAATGAAGCTTTTTCTATTTTTATCGTCACTAATGTTTTTATCAAACAAGCTAGCGTGATTGCCATCGTTATTATTATCATCGTTAGTTTTTTTTGCACCAGTTTGTTTGTTTTCCAATTCTGCATTTTGAAGTTCATTAACTTTTTCTTTGGTAACGGCTGTCGTTTGCTCAATATTTAATGAGGTGCACGAGCTAAAATCAAAAATTTCTTGTTTATACAAACCACTAAATTGGTATTCATCATTATTATCTTCATCTAATTCATAATTGTAGCAAAACATTTTGAAAAACTAAAGGTAAAACTATTCAGGAATAATTAAATCTACTCAATTGTAGTATTTTAATTATTTAAAATTAATCTAAATCACTAAAAGTACCAGTAAGTATTGGAGACAAAGGAAGAAAAAAGATAAAAAGAGGTTGATTATTTAAAAAAACTTTGAGGAATGAAGACATCCTTTTATAGACATTACTAAATTCAACTTTAAGTATAGAAAATTTTTGTTTACTACCATGAAGCAGAATTGGCCCACACCCCATGTTCAATATTTGCCACCCTTTGCACCCTTTTGCATGAACCCTTGAATTTTGGTGGATTTAAGTAGCAGGAATTATCGAAATTTCAACATGATTTTTAAAAAAATGATTGAGCACCTTCCCAAAACGGAAGTTTTCTCCGCATCTTTTTTTAAAGGGTGTCATGTTTCTGCAAAGCACTGCTGTTTTATGCCTTTAATACATTAACAAATTCGTTGAGCAATTTTTTTATTTTTCTAGAAAAGCTAAGCTAAATTAAGTGGCTGGTTTTTATTCAACATGGTCATGAATACTTGAAATGAATTCTTTTTTAATTTTTATCATGCTGAAAGAACGTATTGATTTCGCTTTTGAAATGCTATACTATCAATACGTTTTGAAAGTTCAAATTCAATGTTAGTGAAAATCTATCTCTTGAAAAGTATAATTGTTTATAATTAAAATAAAGGTGATTTTTTAACAGCTTCAATTTCAACAATAGATCAAAAGAAGGAAACCAATTGAACAAAATAACTTATGGTTAGACAATCTAATAAGGCACATTATACATTAAGTCGGAGCTCTTGAAAAAAAAAATAAAAACTCAAAACATGCCGAATGAAAAACAAGTGAATATTACAGAACATAAAAAGGTTTTTGGCATAAAAAATAAGAAATTAAGCAAAAAATTGTAGATAACTAAAGAATTATAGAAAAGTATAAAGAAGAATTAAAACAAAATATACGCAAAGTAATTTGAAAAGAATAGTATCAAACCTTCTCATCTGTAACTTCACCAGAGGCATATCTAACTTCACCACCCTTTGAAACAACAGCGTTAATGACTTCATATTCATCCTCAGGTGAATGAATGATGGTATCTTCATCCAAATTACTCTTTGGACCATCATAAACTTTATGTGCATAAATATAGAACCATGCAATTGCTAAAAACATAGATCCATAATACACAAGAACAGTCCAGTTCATCATATCTGGGGTGTTATCAGCACCTCTATATTGTGGGAAACATAAGATTGGAATCATCAAAACAGTATAAGAAACTGCAAGTAAACCAGATGGCAAAGAAAATTTACCTAAATTCCATGGACCTGGTTTGAAAAAATGACGTGCATACGTAATTCTTAATAAAGTTGGAACAGTAAAAGAAATAAAAGAACCAATAGCACCAACTGAAAAAATAGCGTCAATTGCAACACCACCAAACATTAGTAAACATAATAAGATACCAATAAACCAATTCATCCAAACCGCATTAACTGGAGTTTTAGTATATGTATTAACATGACACCAGATTCTTGATAATGGAAAACAGTTATCACGGGAATAGGAGAATAAAACTCTTGATGCAGCAATCATACAAGATTCAGTCATTGTAAAAGCTAAAATAATTGCAAATGAGGAAAGACAAAAACATGAAGGTCTATCTAAAATTTGGTTTAAAAATGAAATATATGGTTGTCCTAATTCATCATTGACAACAGCGTCAACATCAACAATTGTATAAGCCATAGCTAATTGAAAAACAAAACCTAATAAACCACCAACAGTTGCAGTTAAAACAATTGCTCTTGGGGTTGCAACTTGTGCATTAGAACATTCTTCAGCTAAATGGAATGGAGAATCAAAACCTGACATAGTCCAAATAACAGCCATAAAACTCATTAAGATTGTAATTCCATCCGGCCAGTCAGTAAAATTGTCTAGACCCCAAGCAATTTTGTTGCTATTGAATTTTGGTAAGCCTTGTTCAACTCTATTATTACCACCCAAGATAACAACAAAGGAAATGAAGAGGAAAATTAAGTTAAGAATGGTTGATCCTGAGTTAATCCATGCAATCCATTTTGTCGGTAAAGAAGCAACGATCGCAGCAGCAAAAGTTAAACCTAAAGTTAATAAATAACAATGCCAGGTTTCATAAGCGTAATTTTCATCAGAAATTTGTTTCAAGGCTAAAATCATTGAGGCACCACCATAAGCAACCGATGGAGCACCAGTAACTTGAACAAAATAATTAGACCATCCAACAATCCAAGACAAAATTGCTTTATATTTCGGAGGTGATAACATTGCAGTTGCATAATATAAACCACCAGAAGTTGGGAAAGCGGATGCAATTTCTGCCATGGAAAATGCAACACCCAAAACACCTGTCATACCAATTAAATAGCCCCAAGTAATACCAGCATTACCCGCATAAGCCAAAGAATACCACAAGGTAGAAGCAATAGAAGGTAACAAACCTAAAACTGAGAAAGAAACACCAAAAGTGGTCCATAAGGAGAATTCTCTTTTGAATTCTTGTTTATAACCTAAAGCCAGAATTACAGCTTCATCCTGGTCAATAGCGTGATCTATCAGCAATTTTTCTCTGTTACCAGATAAAACAGAAGTAATGTTCATTTCATCAACCGATAAGATAGTTGCAGTCGACTTAACATCTTGTAGATTCTTTGAAGACATTGTTAATCTATGCGACTCTGTTTGTGTATGAATTAGTTGGAAAAGTTAATAAAAAACGTAAAGTGGAAAGAAAATAGTGTCTAAACCCTTACATTTGAAGATGATGTAGAGATTTGCCGATTCTTAAATAGACAGCAAACGGTAACGTAAAACGTAATACAAATATAGTTTATCTAGAAAAGACAATTTGACGCTAAGAGAAGCCTGAAAATGATAATCTTGTGCTGACAATCTTTTAGATACCTCTCTGATAAGCTCAATGTGACCAAATTCCACTTGTAGAATTCTTCAAGCGATAAGCAGGCCGCCCAATTCGGAAGGTCCACTCAGAGGCCGGGATCCAAATCAGCAGGCTTTAGTTTCCTAATACGGTAATATGCACGATCCTGCACCGCCTACACGGCACTGCCAGCTGCGTCGATCGGCGATTGGGCTGGTCTTGTTCTTGTAAACAATAAGCACGTGAAGCTTGAAAGAGGTAGGTATAAAAGTAATATTTACAATAGTGATTACAGGAAGCAACAACTGTGTAGGAAATTTAAAAGTGCATGTAAAAATTACATTAAATGAATGGATTGTATATTCTTGAGCTAAATAAGCCAGTATGATTGGTTATGAAAAGCAAAAGGAGTCATTCCTGGTTTAGTGAACACACTTCTACATGTGATCACTGGTTACAAAAGCTGATTGAATCGCGAAATCGGTTGTGTAACCCAGTCTGACAAGAATAGAAAAACACCTGTAGAATAAGCATTTTCTCAACAAAGTAGTAAAGTCGACTTACCATTCTATCGCCTCATTCATGAAAAAAGAACTCATCTTCAAACTGTGGACATACACCACCATGGATTTGTAAGCGAGCTCTTACTAAGAATCCACATTCTAAAACTACTTCCTTAATTGGGAGATTTCTACATAAACACAAGGCTTGCCATGAATTGTCACCAGAATTCTATAACTCAATTCCAGCTCTTATTTCTTATATCAATACGCCAGCAGACATAATTTAACCGCATTATCAACACTTTACAATGACACAATCTGAAAAATTTATCTTTAAGAAATCAGAAAAGCCATTACCACTTTTCTTCCTTTCACACGGTGGTCCTACATTTTCTGATAAACATGATGAAAGGGGCAGTGATTTAGGGGCATGGAATGCAGTTCACAAAATTGGTAGGTATGTTAAAAATACAGTGAAGCCTGATTTCATTATTGTTGTCTCCGCACATTGGAAGACTAACAAACCTAATGAAATTGAAGTTTCAATTGCAGGTGCAGGTGAAGCTAAATACACAAAAAATGATATTGTTTCAAAGAAAATTAGAAGTGATGAAAATGCATTAATTTATGATTTCTATGGTTTTCCGCAGAGGTTTTATGAAAGTCAATTCCATACACTTTCAGATACTTCTATTGCCAATGATATTGTCAATACTTTTAACGAATCAAAGCTATTCAAAGCAAAAATTGAAGAAAGAGGTCTTGATCATGGTGTGTTTGTTCCTATGAAAGTTGCATTTGGTGATGTTGATGTTCAAGATTCTGATAAATTAGATATTGATGTTCCAGTTATCCAAGTTTCCATGGCTGGCACTGACGATATTGCAACACATTATAAATTAGGAGAAGTGTTAAGTAAATACAGGGATTTGAACGGTTTAATTATATTTTCAGGTATGTCAGTTCATAACTTAAAAGAGGCCAGAAATGCGATTGCAAATGGCAATAACTCATTAGACTATGTTAAACCATTTAATAATATTTTAACAAGTATTTTAACAAATCCAAATAAAGATGAAGTTATACACCAATTGAAACAACTTCCAATTAAACCTGAATGGGTAGATTACTATAAACGTTCACATCCAACAAATGAACATCTATTACCTGCAATTATTGCTGCCGGCGCAGCAAGGGGTGATAAATGCCACGTTTTATATGAAAATGGATCTGGATCGTTAGGTTGGAACGTATACAAGTGGAGCGCAACTACTGATCAGGACTTATGATTTTCTCTAGCTGTTATAACTTTAATGTATCAATTTTGCCAAACACTATTATATAAAAGTAAAAAAGGCTTTTCGGTGACTCCTCTTCGAAATAATTCATCAATTGCGCGGGACCGTCTATGAGAATTACCAAACAGGGTTTATCGATTACTCTTTCTATCTTAGACATAATGCTGGCAACGGCGGTGAACTAAAGGTTAGTTTGCGACAGTTGTATATACTTGAGTGAAGTAAGTTAATTTTGAGTTTATGATTTATACTTAGACTTCATTCAGAACTTACTGTTTCAATATTGAAAACAATTTTGTAAAGTACATTAGAATGTGTACAAGCTTTAAGGATACACCATATAGACGAACCAGTGTTGAAGGCAAATTGGACTAAAATCTGTTTCATTGATAGTAGTCACTGAAAATTTAAAAAATAAAACAGAAAAAAACTTATTACTACCGCAATTAATATACTTATAACTTATTTTAAGTTGGAAATTATTGTTTTCTGTTGTTGAGTTCACGGATTTTACCTTTTATAAAACTTTTTAGCATTCTGTTTTTGCTACCTTCTAACAGTTATAATTTTTCCACTTCTATAAATACTTGATTAATTTTATTTTATAGTCAAGTAACTACGTTGCTTTTTCTGTTTTCTAATAACAACTTGGTATAATAAAGAATTACCACCAGCAATGAACTTTCAATTATTATTGTTACTTTTATTACCATTAAGTACATTAGAAATGTTTATCTCCTCGGATTCTTTTACTGAAGAAGCTACTAATATTTCTAGTGTTGAAACACTTTCTGTTGATAGTATTTACAACAATATGTATAGAGCAGCAACATATGCTGCATTATCATACTGTACTAAATATGATTTAATTCTTACAGGTGCCTTAAAGCAGGCTTGTCCATGTAAATTATGTTATGAAGCAAAAGATGGAATTTATGTTGAGCATATTTTCAAACATAAAGTTTCAGCTGTTGTCTTCAGAGATGAAAATTCAAAGACAATAATTTTGGCACTCAAAGGTACAACAACAGATGAAGAATGGTTGAATAATTTTAAAATAACTCCAGTGTCATATCACTCATTATCAAAAAAGACCAAAGGTTGGTCCAAGTATTGGAAGGTTAATAAAGATTGCAAATTTTGTTTTGTTCATAAAGGTTTTTATAAAGGAGCAAAGATAATTTATGATGGTTTATACGATGAAGTTTTACAGTTACTTCAACAATATGATGAATATAAATTAGTTGTTACCGGCCATTCATTAGGGGGAGCCTTGGCTCCAATTATTGCAAATGAGTTTGTACCTACTGGAAGGCATGTCAACGTTGTCACTTTTGGTGCTCCAAATATTGGTAATAAGGAATTCTCAAAATGGATGGATAACGTTTGGAACACAGCAAAACATTATGATGATATTGCCACAATTTTCGATTCTAATTCATACATTAGAGTTACACATAAAAAAGATATAGTCCCCTTGCTTCCTCCAAGATTACTGTCTTATAAACATAGTGGGGTTAATATTTATATTGATAAAGGAGAAGAACCAATGTTGGCTGAACATATTGAAATGAAACAAATGTCCATGCAATCCTTACCTAAACAAGAGGAAGAAGAAGAGCTTGAAAAAAATGCCAAGATTATTGAACAAGCCAAAATCACTGATGAATATAGAGACTCACATAAAGTTTATCTTTTGAGAATGAACGAGTGTTCTCCAAAGAATTCAAATCCGGAAAATTGAAGAACTGAAAACTATGGCATTTCAGAGCGAACCGTTTCTCAGCTCTGAGAATTGCTACTTTTGTCTTCTGTGTATCTTTCTAATCTTCGTTATACAATTCTTTTGAAAAATATTTTATTTGAGGCCCACAATGTCAGTTTATATCTTAGGCGCTGGAGGTGTTGGAACGTTGATCGCATCATCACTTACCAAGAATTTTAAGGTTAATTTTATTGTTAGAAACTTAGAAAAGATAAACAATTTAAAGGAAACAAATAACACATTTTCGATTAAGAGACTTTATGATAATGATAAAGTATTGCACTATCAAATTAATGGTGGTTTTAGAGCTGATAGCCTACCAGATGACAAGATAAATTTTTTATTAGTTTGTGTTAAAACTTTTGATACTGTTAAATCATTAACCCCACTACTGAATAGAATTGATAAAGAAACTAAGATTCTACTGGTTCAAAATGGTATGGGTGTTGTTGACGAATTATATACCAAAGTTTGGAAGAACGTAAATGAAAGACCAATCATTTATCAAGGTGTTATTGCTCATGGTATTTGGCAATCAACAGATAACGCAGACACTTATAATTATAACCATGCTGGCTTTGGTGATCTTAAAATTTGTCAAATTCCAAGAGACTTAAAAAATATAACTGAAGACGATACCAAAGCCATTGAAAAAGATCAAGTTATTAAAGCTTTAATTGAAGGTGATTTGAATACTACTTCTTATTCGTATGAAGAGCTATTGGTTTATCAAATTCAAAAATTCCTGGTTAATTGTTGCATGAATTCAACTACTACCATAGTTGACTCAATCAATGGTGGTATTTCAAATTCTGAATTAACAGACACTTTGTTTACATCAATCGTTTCTGAAGGTTTGAATGTATTATACACTGCCTACCCGATTTTGAAAACTTCAAAGTTAGCTGCTGAACTGCTAACTGTTGACAAAGCAGTTAACTTCGTTAAGCATGTTGGGTTTGAAATCAACGGTAAGAATTCAACAAGTATGCGTCAAGATGTTTTGAATTTACGTGATACTGAAATTGATTATATTAATGGTCATATTATTTCAAAAGCTATAGAGAATGATTTACCAGCTCCGGTTAATACTACAATTTCAAATTTAGTTAAAATGAAACTGATGATTACTAGAAGACAAGCAGAAGCAAAATTAAAAAAGTAGATCTTCTGGTGTAATAATAGAATTTTTATAGATATATAGAGACAGATTTATAGTGGATTTCCTATTAAGATGTACTTTATAATAAAAAAAACTTAATTTTGTAATATACACGTTTATCTTAAATGCGAGATCAAAATTACTCAAAAAAATATTGTGGCAATGTTCGTGTCATGCTCTTTTGTCTTCTGGAAAGAAGTAATGAATAGAACTATGCAGTGGAGAAAATTAGTATTACCCAAGTATGAAATTGATTTATCAACAATTTTAAGAAGTGGGCAAGCATTCAGATGGAGAAATATAGATAATATTTGGTCATGTGCGTTAAATAATCAGATTATACTGATGAAGGAATCAAATGACCAAAATGATGAAACAACTCAAGTTATTGAATATATGGACATCAGCCATGGCAAGGATAATAGAAATTCTAAAGATATAACCGAATTTTTAGCTGATTATTTCAATTTATCGATATCTACAAAGAATCTACATTTGCTTTGGTCAAAGAACGACTCCTATTTCCCACAATTTGATAATGAAAAATCAGAGATAATTAAGCTAGAGCCTGCGTTAATAACTCCACCAACAAGTGAAAGACAAACTCCAGAAGCGTCCGTATTGGTTCCAAAAGGTGTGAGGATTTTATCGCAAGATCCATGGGAAACTTTAATATCATTCATAATTTCATCAAATAATAATATCAAACGTATTTCTCAGTTATGTGAAGTTTTATGTATTTCATATGGTAGATTTATAGGTACTTTTAATAATGTACCGTATTACACATTTCCGAAACCTCACGAATTTTTTAGGATACAAGAAAGTGAAAAGCCAACATCATTACAACTGAATAAATTAGAGTTAGAATTACGAGATCTAGGTTTTGGATACCGTGCAAAATATATAACGAAAACAGTTTACAAAATGATCGACAATCCAGAATTGTATGATAAACTAATAAATTCTAAAATAACTTGGAATGATGAAGGTATTAAAACTGATGAATTATGTGTTCAATTTTTACGTGAATTTGATGGTGTCGGTCCAAAAGTTGCAGATTGTGTTGCCTTAATGGGATGTCATAGACACGATTTAGTTCCTGTTGATACCCATGTTTGGAATATTTTGAGAAATAGATATCGTAATGAATTTCATAAATGGATTGACTCATTGGATGATGATGTATTAGTTATACCCAAATCAAGTTTGAAAAAATCATTATCTAACAAAGCCGTGGATGTGAAAATATATCCATTTGTTAAGCAGTTTTTTAAAGATTATTGGAAAGTTAAGTCAGGCTGGGCACAAGCTGTCGTGTTTGCTGGGATTGTTAAATTGGATAATGGTATCAATAATGTTGAAGATGTTGAAAAATTAATAAACAAGGTCAAAAGTTCCAAAACTATTAAATCTGAACTTGATGAACTTGATGAAAAGCCGAAGGCCAAGAGACATAAAACAAAATGACTTAGATAGTAATGTGAAAGTTTACAGTTTTCTTCTTTGCAAATATGTAATATTTAGTAATATTTCAAAATATTATAAATGAATGGATTATAGAAATTAAGAAAAGATATATATATATATAAAGAATAGTAAAACTGAAATGTCATTATAAGACAACATTCTTTGCTAATTTCTTCTTATATTCAGAAATCGAAGAATCCCATCTTGTAGCAGTTTGGTTTTCAACAACGAAAATATCCTTTGCAATTTTATCTAATAGTCTGAAATCATGTGAAACAACAACAACACCACCATTGAAATTATTAATTGCAACAGCTAAAGAATCAATAGTTGGAATATCTAAACCGTTAGTAGGTTCATCCAATAATAAGATATTTGGCTTTTCAAGGGCCAATAATGCGAAAACAACTCTTGAACGTTGACCTTCAGAAAGAGTTGCCATTTGTGCAGTTTGACCTTCACCAGTTAAACCGAAACGACCTAATTGGCCTCTCCAGTATTGATAATCTTGAGAAACATGTGAATATTTATCTCTGACGAATTCTAATGGAGACTTAGTCAAATCTAATTGATCAGCAGAATGTTGAGAATAAACACCTAATTTAATATGAGTATGACGAGAAACTCTACCCAATTGAGGTTGTAATTCACCAGTCATAATCTTTAATAAAGTAGATTTACCCACACCATTTGGACCAACTAATGCAATTCTTGAATCCATATCAACACCGAAGGAAAGGTTATCATATAAGTTATTTTCAGGATTACCATCATAAGCAAAAGAGATCTCATCGAAGGATAAAACTGGAGGTGGTAAACGTTCAACTTCAGTGAAGCTGAAGTTGAAAACCTTATCAGGAACAACAGGTTGAATTAAACCATCAGCTTCCATCTTATCTAAAATCTTTTGTCTAGATTTTGCTTGTTTGACTAAATTAGCATAAGTACCAGCGGAAGCAATGAACTTCTTAATATGAGTAATTTCATCTTGTTGTTTTTGATATTGTTTCATTTGATTAGTTTCTTGTTCTTCTCTTGTCTTTGCATAAGCATCATAATTACCACCATACATTAATAATTGTTTCATTCTCATATCGATCATATTTGAACAAACACCATTTAAGAAATCTTGAGAATGTGAAACTAAAATTAAAATTCTATCAAATCTACTCAAGTAAGCTTCTAACCAAACACAAGCTTCTAAATCTAAATGAGCAGTTGGGTCATCTAATAATAATAAAGTTGGTTTGACGAATAAAGCCTTTGCTAATGCAACTCTCATTTTCCAACCACCAGACATATCCTTAGTTTTCTTATTGATGGTCTTTGAATTGAAACCCAAACCAGTTAAAATGATAGCAGCTCTTGATTCAAAAGTGGAAGGATCCATTTCATCAATTCTTTCATATAATGGTTCTAATAATAAAGATTCTGGACCATCTTCAACAATGATATCTTCAACTTCTTTTTCCAATTTAGCTAAAGTTGCTTCTGCTTCTCTCACAACATATTCTAAAGCAGAATACTCAGTTGCTTCAGCAGGTTCATTTAATAAATAAACATCAATATTTTCAGGAACTGGATATTCTCTTGCAGCTAAAGCTCTTAAGAAAGTAGATTTACCACATCCATTTTCACCTAATAAACCATATCTTCTACCATAATTCAATTCAAGGGTTGAATCTTGGATTAAAACTTTACCATGGAAAAGTAAAGAAACTGAAGATAATTTAATATCCCTGGAAGTGACAAGAGAATCTAAAACACCAGTGGTGACTCTATCAGATAAACCATCTTTATCTTGTTGAAGTTTTAATTTTTCAATTGCTTGAGCAGCAGAATCACCATCATCTTGGTTCTCTAACTTTTCCTTCTCCTTCTTGGTTAACTTCTTCTTTGTTTTACCTTCAGCAAGCTTAGCAGCTTTCTTTGCTTCTCTTTTAGCCTTGGATGCGGAGACAGACATTGTG